>VJOZ01047816.1:0-12244 GCA_009801055.1 Stichopus horrens | reverse complement strand
TATCATATCATCCTTGGTGCTTGGTCCTATCATCTCATAATCACCTGAAGAGTAGTGGTTGTCCCTATCAAACCTGATACTATACCATCTAAGGGAAGGTGATCGTCCCTATCAAACCATATACTGTATCATATCATTCACAGTGAATGCTCCGATCATCTCATTCCCATTTAAAGAATAGTGGTTGTTCCTATCAACCCATACATCACCTGAAGAATGGCAATCGTCCCTACCAAACCACATACTGTATCATACCATTCATTGTACTTGCCCCTATCTACCGATGTATTATCTCAAACATGTCAAAAGCCACCATGAAATATTCTGTTTTGTAACTAGATAAAAAAGTTTTCATGAAACATAATTTGTGACTCTTAATGTGTTATCAGAGCATTTTGTTCAATGAAGAAAGAGCTGTCACACTAGAGGAAGGAACGTCTTTGGTTGTCCTTATTTCATTAATGATTTCTCCGCCACACTTGCATGCAATCACACAAATTCATGCTATTCAACAAGCAAGTGCATGATTTGTCAATCTTTACAGATCTCATAAACAAATGAGATTTAGCTGACACACATCCAGAGATCGGAGGTTTTGAATGATGCTGACAGAATCTTTACAATGTTTAAGAACATTTGATACATGTATTTCACCTAAATGTGTTAATAGTAGAAATCTCAGTTACTGTAAGTGAACACTGATGTAAACTTTACACAGGAAGCTGTTTTTTTTCTTTTTTTTTTCATTTTGTACATTCATCTTGTGTGATTGTACAGTATGTCCCTGCAACCAAGTAAATGAGACTTCACCATAGCCCTGACCTGACAGTTTGAAATCGGTGTCACACTTACCTTCTCATCATTGCACTGAGTACTCTGGAGCTCTGGCCAAGATAGGCATCGGTTTCTTTTAACTGCAAAAGTGATGATATAAAGACAAATAAAAAAAGGGACAAATGAGCAAAAACCATGTCACTTTTCTGTAAAGATTTACAAATTTATCGGGTCCCCTTCTGAAAGCGTGTAACATATTTAGCTCTCACCATCAGAAGAGGGAAATCATTTACTTTACTCCTTGACTGTCACTATGCTCTGATTAGAGAATCCATCCATCCATGAAAGGAAATATTCATGATAGATCGTCATGGTAACATGAAGGGCTTAATGACGGACACAGAGATGATAAACATTTATCAAATCAAGCGTGCTACCGACAAATTGAACTTCCGTACAGGAATCGGTATTCGTTTCCTTTTTTTTTAATTTGGGTTTTATTCTCTCCTCCAAGGCATGACTATGAACTACTTTTTGCTTTTATTGCTGTCCAACACAGAAGCAGACAGACCAATGGAAAAATGACAATATAATTTAAAATGCGATCAAATCTCTGTGACCTACTTTTATATGACGATGTCAGTTATGACAAATGCATGAATACAGAATAATATGTTGGGTAATAAAGAAATCCAACCATCACCAAGAGATCGTATTCTGGATGTCTCAACAAATAAATCATTCTTTCCATTTTGTCAGGTTCCTTTCAAGGCCAAAGATACACACAGTTATGTTTCCTTTACATATACTGAATATCTCTCACTGAAAAAAAGAGGGATTCATGATTTGGAAGACTATTGTTTGTCAGGCACAGTTAAAAAACAAATGAAGTAATTAAGAGGTCACTGTTGGTGATTAAATGCTGATGGAATACAGACAAGAGGATAACTAATCTCTGCTACCTTATCTTTGACGAGTAATTAACACTAGGTTGGACACGTGATGTGATACTAAATGTTGGACAATCAAAGCTAAAAAGAAAACTAACAAATAATACTGTAGCATGTAACTTCAGGGGTTTTTCCCAACCTGTAGCAACAGTCTCCCTCAGTAGAACAGTGCTACATAAGATAACTATTTGCAAATTATGAGCTACAGTTTACTTAAAGAAACATTTAAACATTTTTTTCATCAATATAGCGGTTTAACTATATTTAGATTCGAGGGTTAAATTTGTTGAAAGATGGCTTCATTGAAGCATGGCAATAAGTCAAAGTAAAAACAAAACTTTGTAAATCATTGCACTGTATATATTTTGTATTATGTCACTGTACTGTTAAGTTAGAATACATACTGTACTTTTACGTTCATGGAAAAAACTCCAAAAATTTGACGACCCCTCCAAAAATTCTGAAAGTGGAGGAAACTCTTTTGTTCTTTGATCCTTGCATGAACACACATCAAAATAACATTCCCACATGGTTTTCAATCGTCACTGGCACTATATTGCTCTTACTGTATGTTGCAGAGTGTTTGTTCTTCTTATACAAAGAAAAAACCAAACAAATAATAATTGAAGTGTTACTTAGATTATGTTTCCTTCATTTTTATTGATGTTTATACCCTCTTCGATGCAAATTGTTGTCATGTATGTAAATGAAAAAGAAATGTGGCACTGTCAGTGAAAAATGCAAACTCCAAATTTCATAAATTTCTTTAAGGATTTTGTAACAGTGAAACTCAACTTAAAGTAAATGACTGAATAACATACAATGTAAACTTATGAAAAATAACTGAATAATACATTCTGAACTAATTGCATTGTAATCTATTACCTTTGACCTATCACCAATCACAATTTGTTTAACAAAAAGTGCAATACTGAGAGTGTATCCTTCTATCCCTCTAGACAAGTCAACAAATGTGCAATAGCCCATCAGACATTCAATCATGAAATTTAGGAAGACAGGAGTTTTTAAAAGATTAACTTGCTGATCATGAAATTGTGTTCCGTGTAGATTTTTCTATCTTTTGGACTTTTTTTCTATCTTTTGGACTTTTGTTTCTCTTTGTCCTTACTTTGTTACAGCCGCTCTATTTTTATGAAGTCTTTTCTTATAAAACAATTACAAAATGATGTCTTCTCCTTCATGCTTCTTATAAAAGGTGAGTAAAATATATCCTTAAATCACACATTGAGAAAAGGAAAGCCAAATTTATAGGCAGATTGTGATCAAAGGCTTGTTTGTAGCTGATAGTGCTTTACTGCAAAATGGACTGTAGCGTAAGCGTAAAATCATCCAAATAACATACATTGTTTTCCTTAGGCTTGGCTGCAGCTGGACATGACATGTGATTTTCAAACCATCTTAAAGTTTAAACAACATCTCACACTGAGAAGGAACTACAACTGGTGGATATACCACAACAGACTTGCCAACTCTCAAGACTTTACTGTGACTCTTAAGCTTGTGGTTTTGGGCATCAGTGTCTCATGGTGAAAAAAAAAACGGATTTCACCATGAAAATCAGTATGATGCAAAAGGAGATGTTCCCTTCAATATTATTTACACCAAGTATACTTTTTATTGTGAGTTTCAACTATTCTCTTAATTATTATCGAGAGGGTGAACTAAACATGAAATGTTCAATCTTCCAAGTTACAGAATTTTTTTTTTTCATACTAACAGGTTTTTGTAAAATTTCCAGGTTTGGGATGTAATCTCCAGCTTAATCGTCAGGTTGATCTGACTCAGCTACACCTGTTAGATAAGGCTTCATCACTTAAAGCAAATCTCCACCAACGAGAAAACTTAGCACAAATATATGAAACTTTTTAACATTCTATCAAGTTACACATAACAATTTTACAAGCAGAAGCTTCCTTAGGTCTGGATTGATGCTTTGAAAGTTGGGCTTCAGCACGAGCCTGAAAATGTGTGACGTAAGGTCTTGGCAAGGTCTGGCTACACAACACCTCTTCAGTTCAGAGACTATGAAAACCCCATGAATGTCTGCATTCAGTAAGATACCTTTTATGCATGAAACCAGTGGAGTTGTTATTGTGATGGACACTAAATTTATTAACTGCTAATACTTTAAGACCTGCTAAACCCGGCAAAGGTAAGCAGTGTAATAAAGCTCAAACGTATTCCTACCCTTCATCCCTCAATACCAGTTCAATATCATTCACAGGGCAACGTCATTTAAGTCAACAAATCCTTAAACAATTAGATGGGTTCCGAACAATGCTTTGAAAGGTAGGTCTGTGCCACTCCCTGGTGAAACGAAGGTTTTATCACCAAATACGAGATAAGAACAATACAGCAACCCGCAGCTTGAAATAAAAATCAAGGGTATTGTTCAATCTAGAGTTGTTGGTACTACGTCACAACTGACTGATTTCTAACACCAGGCTCGTACCTTTGATATTTATTAAAATAATTCATTTTCCGAATTCTTTAAGATACTTCCTGAAAATTAGGACCATGACAGGTCTTCAATAAGGTTTGCATGTTTTCAAGGGACATGAGAAACGATGGTGGAGGATTCCTTTAAAGGTGATGACAACTAATCTCAAGGAGTTTACTTTGCAATTTGATCCTTCCAAGCTATACAATGGATGCTTCACTGAAATATTTCTTGTTTAAGTTTACTACTTGCACTTGCAGACTGCAAAAAAGATGGGAGAAACTTATTT
Organism: Stichopus horrens; assembly: GCA_009801055.1. Lineage (NCBI taxonomy): Eukaryota > Metazoa > Echinodermata > Holothuroidea > Aspidochirotida > Stichopodidae > Stichopus > Stichopus horrens. Next base: position 7,770 of record VJOZ01047816.1, on the reverse strand, counting down.
TGATAGTTCCCTTCAAAGTGGAGAAAATTTACCAAATAATCAGACACTTTGCATCTGAGGCCCCTTAGTGAACACACACAAGCAAAACAAAAACTGGTAGAAGGAGGGGGTTCCCCCCTTGAACCCTCTCCTAAGATGATGATCAGTGGCATGTTATATCAGCATGATTTATTAACATGTGTGACAGTGATCAACATGAGTGGATCTATTGTTAGATCTATTGTTGACCCACACATAATCTATTTGATATTAATAGGAAATAAGGAATTTGTTTCCTCAGAAAAAATCATATTTTAAAACCAATGTTTGTGGACACAGAATGAGAGATTGTCCAAAATAAGGAAGGATGGTCACCTTAATTTCCAGAAATCAGTTTCTCACAGGATAGAGACACAGCTATTTGTTTCTCAAAGGTAGTTTGTTCATCAAAAATTTTCAAAAATTCAAATGATGCATCTTTTGTAGCTCATCACATGCATAATGTTCTAACGAGATGACACTTTTGAAAATGTTTATTGATGAGCCTGAATGGTTTAACAATGATTAAATACTATTTTCTTTGTATGCCATATTGGTGCATTGTAAATGTCCTATTTCCCTTCAAGCTGCCTAGCAAAATATTTTTCATTTAGTTTAAGATGTTACACTGTGGCAACATTCTACTGGATTTCAATTTTAAGATTAGAATCTGCCCTGCAATTTGAGCCCAAATATTTGAGTTATTTGGGCAGCATTGGATACTTACTCTATCTCTTGACCGTTGTATTTTTTCTCTGTCTCTGTGCAGGTTGTCCATTATATCTTGACCCATTTGTTCTTGAAAGTACAAAAAGAAAGAAAATGAAATACTTGAACTGGTTGATTCCACAGTCACTTATATTAATCTGTGTCTGCAATCAAACTGAAAGGGCTGGACATTACTACACAAAACATTTGATTTACAATGATACATTTCTATGTAACTTCAATGCCAGTATGGATGGCCACTTTCTCCAAGGGAGATCCCTGAGTACTTTGTAACTGAACTACTGTAAGCCCCAGTCTGAGATCGTTAGCGATTTGAATAGCAAAAAGAGGTGCTGTCCTACGTTCCACAAATTAAAATGTAAACAGTAGAATGTACAGTTGTATGATTTTTGGGGTCAGTATATGTGAGTGACAAGAAATTCAAAACCAGAGAGTCAAAAGACTTTCCGAGTCCTTGCCAATATCTTATATTTTTTTCCTCCAAACACAACACACACAATCACAATAAAAAGAAGCAACCAAGGGAGAAGAAAGGGACCATATCAAAACCAAAAACAGAACAAAAGAATATAAACCACAAATGAAAATTATGACATATCAGAGAGTTCATGCTACTAAAGTCTGGTTAAAAAGTCGACCAAAAAGAAAAAACCTGAAAAATATTTCCCTCCTTAAGGGTATTTCCCTTGGGAAAGGTGGCTATAACAAAGTACTTTGTTAATCTTGACAGGGAGTTGCTGGCAAAGAAGTTGCTGATAAATCTAAAAGGTGTTCAGTGATGGTAAATCATTGGTTGGAGGGGGTTACAAAAAAAAAGGACTTTTAATAGCTTGTTGAAGAAAATGTGACCAAATTCTATTTAGCAACATTTATCAACCATTACACATCTACTTTTGCCCATGGACACAGGATAGGGGAGGTGGTAATGTTCCATTCTATTGCATTTCGGCGATGACAGGATGTGACACTTGACTTCCCAAAATATTACAAAATTATTACCTACAGATAGGTCCACAAATGTTGACTTTTACTATAAATACAACTGTCTACGTTTGACCTCTATCAAAAATGGAAGACATTTATCTACTTATTAAGTGCTACTATGTATAATACTTTGAAGTTCCAGCTGTAGTTCTGTTGCTGAAATATGTCCCTTTGACTGTTTTTCATACTTCTTTTCATACTTCTTTTCATACTTTCATACAAGCTCTGGTGACCTCAAATGACCTTTAACTCCCATTAAAAACAGTAGGGACCATCTACTCACAATGGACTATCAACACACAAACTTTGAAGTTCAAGCACCTTTCTCTTCTTTAGATATTGTGTTCACAAGATTTTCAAACTATATATGTTCTCTACTGACCTCACATGACCTTCCAACCCCATACGAAAAGCCAGAAATGATCTACTCATCACGTGCTACCAGTGATAAGAGGTTATAGTTAAAACAACATTCCATTGCTGATATATCCTTAACCTTAATAGGTTTCATATTTCATGCTCTTGTGACCTCAAATGAACTTTGACCTACAAGGAAAAACAATAGGGATTGTCTACTTACGATGGACTACCATCATATCTACTTTGAAGTTTCAGCACCTTTCCCTTCTTGAGATATAGTGTAACTTACAAGCCAGGGTGTCACATACACACACACACACATGCACACACCCACACACACAAATGTGACAGCTGTACTCATCAGTTATGAGGACCCACTTGATGCCATTTCAGTTGGCAAAGGAAATTCAATATCCATACTCGAGAAATTATCCTGATATGAATCTAAGAAGTACCTAAGAAGTTAGGAGCTTCTGCATTGTCCCTGAGTCCACATGCACAGTTTTTGTTCAATGTTTATTTACGGTGGTTTCCTTCATGCAAACTCATCCTGGGGAGTCAAATACATCAGATTTTCTTTTTTAAAGAAAGCAGAATCTCTAAGCTTCATTTCAAACCTGCAAACTATGTCAAACAGCATAGGAGAGTAAAGCCTATGAATTTTTCAACCAATAATACTTGTAAACAACACGTTCCCATATTCAAGAGCTAGTACGTCCACCCATACACCTTATGATGACATAGGCAGCTGCAGCACTGTGATTCTTAAGTGAGACTGTTGCACTAAAAACAATACATAGAATTAAATTACTTTTCTGGATTCTGACAAATATGCATCATTAAAGCCACCTTTTGAGCAAATCTTAGTGTTAATGTAATCTTCTTATAAGCTTGCCCTCTGGCAAAGCATCAACCAATTGGGAATGAGGCTTTAATACAAAGAACAACAGTACCAAGACTAGGTTAATGAAATGGTAGCTAAAGCAGAACTACTGCAGATTATTGTAGATCAGCAAGGACTGGTAATTGGGTCTTTACAGAGGTTCTCCTACATGCTGTAATCTGGGTAACAAGGAGATGAAAATTTAGGAAAAAAAAGAAGAAGGGAGAGAGAGAGAGTGAAGGAAACAGAACAATGTTAAACCTTTTATTATGTAACAATTCCTTTTTTACTATCCTGCTATGGTGTCCTAGTAATAAAAACAACAACAGAATATTAATATTTAGGTTGATAGCTGTTATAAGTTTACTTTCATATAAGCTAGATGGGAATTTTAGGTACTATTTTATCTCACTCCTTTGAAGTGAATTTGGCTATTGATTTCATGTGTATACTACACAATTACCGATACCAAATGAAAGCCTGAATTATACTGTACAAGAATCCAACAGGGACCCAACTGAATTACCTGATTCTATTAACCAGCCTCAACAGACAATGAACTGATTCATCTGATTCTATAACCACTCGATATTAACCAGTCTCAACAAACAGTCAAGTGATTAACCTAATCCTAGATTACCATTCCACATAAACCAGCCTCAACAGAGAATCAACTTACCTGATTCTATTGCCATTCTGTAACCAGCCTCGAGTTTTCTTGACGTCCGTTCCAACTTTTCTGTATTATCTAGTAGCCTTGTCCTCTGTGTAATTGAAGAAAGGAAGACTTTACACTTTTCTATTTTGTCTTTCACCAAAGTTTGAATAAAAAGTTGATTAGTAACTTACTTCAACAACAAATCCCTGGATCAAGAGTTTATGTAGAAAAGCTTCCATGGATGGAATAACAAATACAGAAATTTTTTACTTCAAAATTTACAAGATGTATGAAAAAACATTTGAACTATCAATTGCATGTTGGTTTCTACGAAAATTCTTATGGTAACTTCTCTCTTTCTTTACGTCTACAAATATGAAGTCACATTCCTGTATGATTATTCTTGTGATATATCAATATATTGACATGCTGTCAAGTTGTCTTTCCTTTTTGTTTAAACACCATACCAGCGAGATAAGCCAGACGATATCTCCAAATTCTATTTGCAATGCTTTGTGATATGACAAACAAACAATTGGAGTGCAAAAGGAAAACAAAAAAACAGAATTCCAGGGACAAATTCACTGAATCAGTTAAAATATATAGATTTGAAATGTGTCATGCCAATATTGGATCACTGGACTTGAAAGAAGCATACTGTAGGTATTTGTCAAATACATCTTGCATAACTTTTTGCATGTTCTGCCTCCAAGTGAAATAGAAGCATACATATTTGTGGTAATAAAATGATCTGCTAATGACAAATTCTGTCAGAAAGTTCCCCAGTAGGAAGAGAGAATTGTTAATTTTTGAAACTTTCTAATGTTGATGCCAGCAAGATAATATTCATGAGTGTGACTTTTGTGCCTACACTAGCTTGAACATAGAATGTTGTTTGGTCAAAGATTATTAATGTTTACCTTGACTCTACAGGTAGACATTGATGGCCTTCAACCAAGAGCAATCCTTTTGCAAATCATTTCGTGATATCAAACTTGTTGATACATTGAACTTTCATCCAATTCTGGTCTACACAAAGAAGCTTACATGCAGGAATAGTGCAATGATTACCAAATAAAAGCAAGAGAACACAAGACTGAAAGCCCAAACACTGGCCAGACACAGCATCAATCCCAACATTAGTATGTTTACTGAAAATCAACACAGGACATGACATAAAACAGCTGCTATTATCCTGTAATTTGTTACGGTTCCCTCATACAAAAAAAAACATCACATTCCTAAGGCTATTATAACACGGGTAGACTCTCCTTTTCAAAATGAAGAACATACAGGGTTTCCCCTGGTACTTAATAGCACCTTAATAGCCACCTCGCAACTTTTTAAGGCCACCTCCCCAAAAATTACCACCTCACATGTTTATATCAAGGTCAAAATCCTAGAATCACCCATTCTTGAAGAACCTAACCACGGATTTGAACCCAAAGTTCACGGCAGCGTCAAGTAATTCGCCCTCACAGCCTCATACTCAGAAAAACCCAGGGGAAACCCTGAACATATTTTGACAAGTTTTTCATTTTGTCATTTTTGTCCTCTCACCTGATCTTCAGAGTTTCTCGGATCGTCCAAACTGAAGAGTTCTTCTCGGATTGCCTCATCCCGGAAATTGAGCTTGGCTTTTCTCTGTTGATGACAAAATCATGCATAAGCGGTGATATTTAAAGCAAGATACAGAACTAGCCATCAAGACACAAAACATATCAGCTGGAGAATCCGGTGTTTGTGCTGCAAGGAATTGTTCCTGGAGGTAAATCCCTCTCTAAAAAAAGTTTAGAATTTTCAAATCAAGGAGGGAGCTATCACTTGGTAAAGATGCTGTTGCAATTCATTATGTGCGTCTGTATTGTTGTTATGACCTCAGCTGTGGAAACGTGTGCAGGACCTACACGAGATTCATCTTTATGCAGGGTTCAGGAGACAAATGCGGGATTCATACGATCCCATGCCATAGCAGGAACACTGAGAGGACCTGAACGTCATAGGGTTCATAACCTGACGTAAAATTTTAACAACAACATTCATCTGAAACCAACTACAGTTATCTTATTTTCTGTAAAACAAACAGTTCTGGGTAGACTTCGTAAAGCTTTGTATAATTTAAACTAGAGCATCTGAAGAAAAAAAAAAACTACAGTTATTGTATTTGTGTAATAACAAATAATTTGACCTATTAGAAACATTTGCACTCCTGCACACATTCTTGCAATCATTGGCAGGCCTATACAAGACGTTTTTGTCACAGCATCATTGAAGTCACAGATTTCTTACCAAGTCCTTCTCTAATCGTCCAAGTTCTGTTTTGAAGCTCTTGACTCTGGTGGTGTGCTTTTGTTTATCTGATTGACTCATGGAATGAACTTCCAACTCCATCTGTTCCAACTGTGAATAATATACTCAAGATTGAAGCATCAGGGTGTATGAGTGAGGCAAATAATGATAACGAGGAAAAAAAGGGATAACTACAGAGCATTTAAAATTCAGTTAACAGAAAAAACAGAAACTACATTACAACAAGTGACAATATCTAGAAGCTGCTGTTATCTTGATGACCAGTTATGGGGTACTCTGGTATTACCTGGCTCTACTTACCACAAGACACCATGGCAACCATATTCAATAAGGCCAGGTGACATTAATGTCATAGACGACAACATACTGTTTGGAGGATGTATTATAACCTCATACAAGGTTAAATATGTCAACATGGATAACAAATGCATGGTACCTTTTATGTCTTCTTCACCAAGGAATCAATTAGAATGACCTCATGTGGTCATTTGTTTTGGACAAATTTCCAAATCTCTGGAAGTTCTTGCGATGCATTTGTACTCAAAATCTTCAGCTACTTCATTTAAATTTATGACATAAGCAGGGAATAACACAAACAGTCACTGAATGTAAAGAATTCACAAACTGGCCAATTGCTAAAGTACCTATGTACATTAGAGAAAGAACAAAGCAGTATCTAACATGGAATGATGTAGATGGCAGTTAAGCTTTAAGGAGACGTTACACATACCATGTACCCATGTGAGAATACTGTATGGCAGAACTAAATATACTATCCACTGAAGTAAAAGTACACTGTACATGCAATGTCTAACTCACATGAACACTGCAGAGGTCACTATGATATGGGTGCCAGTAAAATTTCAAAGACACCATGAGGCCATGCGACCAGTTTTACCATCCAATAGCAGCTAGGATTGTACTTACAAAGTGTCAGGGCAGTTTACCAAACTGAATAAATTTAAAGCTCAAACACAGGAGAGTCTTGCACAAGGACCTTGAGAGGAGCATTTCAGAATGCTTAAAATATAAGAGCTTGTTTGGGCTTCCAACAAAGTTGTATGGACACTGTGGAGGTTATGGTGTAGTCCTGCATGTATGTCATGGTGAAGTTACAAAGGCTCACAACCTAAAAATCAGGAAATAACCATCACTGGAAGATGAACAGGTTTCTCTCCAAGTGACAGACATTCTTTGGGCTTGATTGTGTGGGATGGTATGGCTTCAATAGGGTCCATGATTCACCTGATAGACCAACAATAGATCTGGTGTTAAGGAGCCGGTGATGCTCATGTGACCTAGGACAGCAAAGAACTTACTCTGCAACATCTATACGTACATGTGGTAACCTGGGAGTTTCAGCACCATCTATCTTCAGAGTAGGTATTCTATTTCACAACAGGTATTGCTTTTCTTAAAAAGTTGTAAAATCATGAAAGTTCTGAAAGTAACTGACAGTGTACTCAAGTGCATTATCAACCCTACCCCTGGAGAAAACTACATCAGTCCCCTTGTTTTGGGCCTCAAAAAACAGGAGAGACTGAATAGTCACCTGACTTTGTGTGCCGACTCCACTACACTGTCCAGAGGACAAATTATTTGTTGTTGCATGACTGAAAAAAAACTAAAATATCTTAGCTGCCTAGTTGATCATAATTATTGGTCTGACACAAGAAAGTTCTGCCCATTGATGCAAATTTACATTTTCAATCACACGGTACAGTAGTTGATCAAAATTTAATTCCATGCACCCAGAGACATGGATTGCAGGAATTAATAATACCACCAAGTAGCATTCAATAACACTAAAAAGTAGCAATTGATAATA
>VJOZ01047791.1:4424-21544 GCA_009801055.1 Stichopus horrens | reverse complement strand
GGAAAACTGTGCAGTCATGCAATTACTGTCATACCAGTACTAATTGAAAATCTTTATGTATTAACCGACTTTCTTTGAAACTTTGAAGATAAGTTCCCTTTCTTTTAACAGCCTTTTATAAACTCAACCGATAAACCCATTTTAATGTATCAGCTGACAAAATTTTCAGGTTAAGTAGGAACAAAATGTTGATGTGGAGTTTGACTTGCCTGGAGTGAATGACTATATTACCTTAGATTTCATTAAAGTGTCACTGATATATTTTCTTTAACACAAATGAAACTGTACTGTAGAAAAGACAACAAGTGCACTTTTCTTCTGTGATCTTCTCGTATAATCCGGGATTAAGGAGTTTACAACTAATGTGGAAGCGTGGAAGTATTCTAACATAATGTTCTCTTTGCTCAGCTCAAATACTGTGGAGGGCCCTTGAGGTAAAGACAACAACAGTGATCACTTATCCACTTTATACCCCTCATGTGATAGTTGATTGCTTGAGGGCTCTCGCAAATTTTCAGACCATAACCATCCAGATTTAAGCTAAATGGGATGGAAATTTGGAGTAGTGACCCCACCCCCTTAACAGTGCTCTCGGAGAAATTTTAATCATTTCACATTTCACATTTTTTCTTCTTTTACTTTTTGAAAATGCCAGAAAATCTCCTGCAAATCGTCCTGATTTTCTCGTCATCTGTCTTTAAGTGACACTACTGATAATGACACCTGACAAAAATTACTGAAGAGCCACCTTAGTCAGTGGTTCAGTTTCAATTTTCTTTTTCTCTTTTCCACTTTCTTATTTCTTAGGAGAGTGAACTTTTTGTCATAAGTAAGAACAGAAAGAAAAAAGAAGAAAGTAGTCAACATCGCCCTGTACTTTAACTTCACCAGACAACAGTATACATTCCAGCTGACCGATCAAAAGCAGGACGCGACAAGGTCAAATACGAAGTTGTAAGATTATCAGTAAGTCGTGCTTGTCCATAACATTACGTGTTTGTGATATGAAATCAAGAGAGACGGCCGATGGCAGATTGTTAATATACCTTTCTATGTACCTACTAAGGTCGCATGCACATTGGTTTACGATGTCTACACCAGCGCAACCTTATTTCTGCCGCTGCGGGGTGTCAGAAAATCTACACAGTGCATATTTGTGTATAGGCCTAACTAAATATAAATAGTCACAAATAGGAGTCATGTACATCTAAAGAAGACGAGACAGTAGATTCAAGCATCCTTGAGCCAATTTGAATATGAAATTTCATAGTGAAATTCAGAGTATGTTATGTGCCTGTGATTATGATCACTCGCGGATATTGTGGTTATCCAATGGTTACTGCAGAGGGTGTGGTATTGTCTGATTGCCAAATACTGTCTCTAATTAGAATCCACGATCCACCATCACAGAGGTGACGTCACCAACCAGTGAATATGGGGGGTGCAATTTGTGAAATCAGAAGTAACTATCGGTGGTAGCGACTGGCTTGATGTGCAATGCATTAAAGATTTGGGTGAATCACGAGGGCTAATATATTTATCGAAACTAATTTACGATGCAAGAGCATTTTAAAAGGACCGCTCGCTTTGCGCAAATTACCCATAATCCAATGTATCTCATAAACTTATATGTAGAGAAAACGAACGGGCTGTGAATAATGAATTTACACTTCCACAAATGGTGTATAAGATTGATATTTTCAGTCAGATAAACGAGGAAGGGACACAGAGACAGACGCAATTCAACAATAGTATCTCACTTCGAAAGTCTCCCTGGGAATGTGAACATAAAAACTTAATGCCATTTTCAGGCTTCCACTCTATGAAGCCACTGAAATGACTGCCCGCAAAAACAAAAATAAAAAAAAATGTCTTGATGCAGAGGCCCCACTTCAGTGAGAATGAACGACCTTATGTTGGGCCACACACTTCTGCATTTGACGCAATTCAATATAGTGGAAATGCACCACCTGGAATATGTGTTTCGCTTGCATTTTAAATTTGAAAGGAGCTTGGAGGGTTAGGAGCGTTTCCAAACATGCATGTAATTTAGAAGAAAATGCAGTGCCACGATCACAGACTGTCTGTCGCCTTTGAAGATTAATCAGCATCGAAAGTAGAACGAAAACTTTTAAAACCTGACACTGCGGATGGACAATTTGCTATTTTCTTGTAAAATAATACACTTCAAAACAAATAATGGCAAGCCTTGGTTAATAACAAAACAATTAAGTGACATAAATAGGTCTTTATACGAGCGATTTGTATTGAAAGAAGTGACGTTAAACGTATTTAGTTTAAATGTCATGGAATCATTTTATGACTTCAGGTGATTTTTTAAATACTTCTCTCTTTTTTGGGAAATGCTCACAGGGTGTCAAAGGAGACTGAGGAAGGGTTAGTGAGTTAACAGAAGTAGTGAATGATTTTATTTTGTGATAATTTCGTCTCTTTTTTTAAATATTTTTTTCAGCAGAAAAATAATTCTTCAAATTATTCGATGTCATAATTCTTGACAGTTCAGTGTTGTACAGAGCAGATGTCAAAGACAACACCAGGTAAGAAGTTAAGGGGGTCAGTGGAAGCAAAGGTGACAAACAAAATCGAGTATTGAAAGTCTTTTTACCAGTTCAGATAATTTTATATGCCTACCGTATGGCTTACATTCAGGTCACATAGAGCTCAATGTCGTTTGTCAAGGGAAATTAACTTTGACGGTACAATGATCTGACGTAGCAGTTCCACACAATGACGTCAGTAATTAATAAGCACAGAAGTGGAATATATTTCGGTTGGTAAATATTGAACTCTGCCACATATATTTTGAGGAGCATTAAATATAACTATTTCTTTCTTGCTGTGAGACTGGATTCTATTAACTTGATATGCAATATATTTAACTTGTTGTTATCGCCTTTCATGTAAGTAAATGAGAATTGATAAATAGAAGTAATAAACAATTTTATAGACACACCACCGGAGGTGTAATTTATGATTACAATGAATATCCAAACAAACTTTTCTCTCTATAAACAATCATTACAGATGTGTTGGACAATCAACAATTAGTACAACTATTGATTTTGTTCTTTGATATTTATTGTCTTTTAATTTAAAGGAGAAGAAAAGTGGGGACATATGACAATGTTAAATGGGAGACTAATATTTGGTGAACACCATGACGAAACGTCATTTAAATGTGTAGTTTACTTTCCAAGNNTCAGGAAGCTGCCATTTTGAAATTATGACGACATCACTACACCACATGTGATTGAAAACTTTTGCTTTTTCTTTATAATTCATTGTCAATATATATTTTAACAGTAATGCATAGATTCTAATCAGGGTATTAATGATTTGACTATTGCATAATACACCTCAGTATACAACACACAAAATTCAACACAAAATGTGTATATACAAGTTTGTTCGAATCTATAAAAATTATAGGTAAAGAAAACAAAGAAATACATAAAAATTCCTTCTATCAGTGGTTGTGTGACATCATTATTCGACTTACTCAAGTTGGTTTGCATTCAACAAAGGCAAAAATGGCAGCATCCTTTTCTAAAATTCAAAAGTATGTCAATTGGATAGGAAACACTATCTCTAATTGAAACTTTGGGACGATGTTTGCACCAAACACTTCTGCTTCATTTTGATAAATATATTCTCAGTGTTTCCTCCTCTTTTAACTTTGACACATTGACAAAGTACAGGGCATATATTACAGCTCAGTGATCTTTATTTCATATGAAAGTACAAAACGGTAACGCAAAGCTAAAATAAATGACCAAAACAAGATTACTACTAGGTTACAGTATGGGGTTAATGGTTATCATTGCACGATATGATATATTAACTAATTCTTTCCCTGACGAAAAAAAAAATTGAACAATTTGTACGAAAAAAAAATGTCATGTACGTTTCATATTATGTCACTCCTCGGAAATTTTTAATGCAAACGAATCCTCGGGAAACCAAGTCAACTTAAGACAGACAATTTACAATTATATCTGATAATCATAGAACATAAACTGACACTACAAGACTTGAATGGCAATGCAATATGTGAGCATGACTAAACTTTTTCCGATGATTCCGTCGTAGTTAATCCACCGATAGGTCTTCTTTTTTTTTCGTTTCCATTTTCGTGTTAAACTTGTTAAAAAAATATGGTAAAGGCAAAGTAAGTACTTGAGAAAGATGCATGTAACTGGAAATCATCTACCAACTCCATACATTGAACTTTTATCGTAAGTAAAAGAAAGTGTGAAAAACGGAATTTTACCAGCAGGACTCATATTTGTGTTTGCAGTTTTTGGAATTTTCAGGTCGATGTATCGATATTTGGTAAGGTGAAACTCAGTATCACAAATCCGACAGACAGACAAGGTAAACTGAAGGTGTCACATGGGATACCTCACTAATTATTAAGTGACATTGTTGTTATGAATCTTGTGATCAGACGCTTTTCACTTTGGGAGTAAGAGGATTATAAAGGGATACGTATGACGTCATTACCAAGTCAAAGATGATGAAAGACGGACAAAGGATGAAATCCAATTTGAAAAAAACCTCAGACAAGCGAAATGTTAAATTTGATAAGTTGGACTTAATTGACAGTCTCCAACAAATATTCTGTTTTGGTCATTTAAATTATTCTTTCCTGAAGTGTGAAAGGGAAATTCATTTATCAACAAGTTTCTACTCTGCTTCTATCTTCTCAAGAGCTGATGTTTTGGAAAGGTTTTTTCGTCAAGGATTGTTGAGTTCCGTTATGAAACGAAGGTTGAACGTTGAAACATCAATTCCCTCTCAGTGGTCTGTCTAGAGGTTTAATTGCCATCGAGAGCTATACAAACATCTCTTGGAACCCAGAACATCAAAGAGATTTACCTCTCTTGCAAGTTGTACGACTGGCACTTGGAGAAGTCACCGTGCTTGTCAAGGTGTCAAAACGAGATTAAAAATTCAACAAAGAGTTCAAGAGATCAGGTAAGCTAATGGGATTTTCGAGGACTGACTTCCAAGTAAAACAGGGACGTGTAGAAAGAGTAATTATTTGTGGCTTCGTACGTCACAGTAAATTGTGACTCTATTACCTACAATTTTGTGACCTCAGCAGCGGAAGTGAAAATCGATGCAGTTAATTACCGATTTCGGTCTGATGAAGTGGTCCAATACCTAAGTGTGACCACTCTAGCATATCCATTTGACACTTTAAAATAATGTTTATTGTATGTACTGTTTACAACTTCTGTATATGAACAGACGAAATTGCAAGAACCACCTAATTTTGGAAAATAGTGATAGGTTGTTTGCAAGGGCGTAGATCCCTCTCAAAAGTGGGGAATTTTTCACCACTCGAGAATCGCCGTCCCAGGGAGGGATCAAAGGTGGAGGGTAAATCCCCCACACACACACACACACTTTGAAAAGAAATTAGTAGGTGTCTATGTGGTTGAAGGTGCAGTATTTGGTACAATTTAGCTTTCACAAATATATGGTCACGTCATGGTTATAACCTTGAATTAGAACACAGTAAAACTGACGTCCACGTTTCAATTCAAGAAGTGTAAGCAATATTCTATAATCATCATCACGGTCTTAGGTTCCATTACTATAAAAAAAAATGTAGGGGACGTACCGGAGATGTCCTGTTGTAAAAAGTGAATGCGGATGGTCGATCGTCCCCCCCCCCCCNNCCCCCCCGCCATGATCCACAGCCACCCTTATTTCTCCTTGTAACTAAAGAAAACAATGTGACATAGTCTTCTGTATCACATTACTCACAGTTCACACGATCTATGCAATATACATTTCTTCATTTTTTTTTGTTCATAATGCTTAAGTCTGAAGAAACAGTAATTCAAAACTTTCTTTAAAAGCAGATCATACAAGTACAGCTTTGGTCCCACCGATAATCTGGTAGCAACTCTATGCGTCTATTTGTCTCAAGCGTCTCTCCATACTTTGCTTTATAATGATACTGAAAATCAAAGATGAGGGTCTATTACTTCGAAAAATTGTATTTATTTTAAAAAAAAACATACCGTTTGATGGACGACTAAGTGTTGTTACTCTTATAACGCTCTTAGATAAAATGCTCTTCCAAAGCTCTTAAACCCATATTTTGGATCGAAGTACTCTACTTACGTAAGCAACCTAGCCACTTCGATTAGACTTGATTGTCGTATACCTCCTATGGGAAGAGAATTAAGTTAATACATCATTTTACACTCCGTCATCTTTCAAAAATTGATATATTTACAGCAAGCTTCTCGAAGGGAAAAAACAATCTCTTTTCTATTGTTTGACAAAGAGAAAACAACTTTCAAATTCATATGTGATACTATGATTTACAAGATTTGAACTGATATAAAAAATGTGCAAACATGCTTAGAGGCATAATTGATTGATATCAAAAGTAAAGTTTGCCTTCAATTAAATGATTCGATGGAGTTTGATTGAGTCACTTTATTCCTTGTGTGAGACGTAGCTCACAGGCAGACAGTTTTGTTACAATTATGCAGATTTGTAGTTCACTTTTATTGATGTGGAGAAATGTAGACCGTGTCACGTGTGTAAGTTGAGTAATTGATTATTTCAGGCAACCAACTTTGTAACATATATGTATGATAAATATCACCCAGTCGTTCAAACAGGTTGTTTGTATAAGTAAAGAAATATAGCTTTAATGATTTAATCACGTACACTCTGCTCAACACGAAAACTGGAGACTCGAAGTTTTGATCAAAATAAAGATAAAGTCAATGTGTTCGAAGATTGCCAGGCTAAGATAAGTTATACACAAAAATTAAGCCTGACTCAATTGTAACTGTAACATCCAAAATAATTGAGTCACTTGAAAGTAGTGTATATATGTAGTTGCAATAAAGCACAATCATTAGCATATTTATAGGGGAGACGGGGCAAGTCCAGCAGAGTAAAATCGTCTCATCAGTCCCCCCCCCCCTCTTGAAATTTTTGAATGAACAGTTTGATATTAGTCATTCAGTGAAGGAGAAAAGTTGTGGTTCGTGATCTCCAGTGCTCCTTCCCTGCTCAAAACAATAATCCTGGGTACACCACTGCGTACGATACTGAAAATGAAATAACCGAAAAATGTCATCAACTTTGGCTATACTTTACTTTAAAAGCCTAATAAAGACCCCTACTAATAATACATAATAAAATACATCCTACTAAATATTCATAGATGCATTTAATATTAAATATGCATGCGAGTCAAGATTGGAGCCATCATTAAGAGACATCATAAAGTTCACGTCAGTTCGCTTCACGATTTCCAAGATACAGGTGCTTTTATATGAGTATATATGGTGCGCTGTCTGTTTAGTACTCTTAAATTTTTTCAAGTTATATTCTTAATGGTGAGTGGTGTCAGACAATCTCTTTAAATGAGAATGAAACATCAAGTACTTAACACATGTTTCGCTGATGCTAGGATGTAATGTTAGAGACGTAAAGTCCTTTTTGGAATGGTTTCGTTATTAACACGTTTGTGAATCGAGAATCTAGAGTTACTTCAAGTGTAAATTATTCACACCTGTAATAGTCGATAATAAATAATTTCATGCATCATGCCTGTGGAAAAGATAATAAGCAATGATACAAATAAACCACGACCACAAACAGAAAACGTTGAGAAAGATTGCAGCCAGAAATGTATTTGACGGTTATTAATGACTGTAACTAGACAATTTGTAGAACCCACATCTAACCAACATGCAGGATTTATTGTATCCTGTCACGGTAGGCTTATAAAGTTTTCTTTAAACTCTCTCATTATTACCTGATCCTGACAAAGGTCGTGACGTCACGCTACACACCTTTACAATGACAATCTTACTAAAGGATGGTGTAAGCGTTCTAGTTGCATGGACATTTCCTTTTTAAGTTCACAACTGTTGATTTTTTTTTTACGTTCACAACTGTTAAAATCATTACTCAACATTTAAATGAAATACACGTTGCTTGATATTTCCAGTATTACAGTCATTCATGTCTACCTGCAGAGTCCAGGTAAACGTTGGTAGCATTCGACCAAACAATAATACATGTGGATTGAGGAGGATAATTTTTCTGTTAACGATTGCCCTCAGATGAGATTTGGTTCAACAACTTCGTGTTCAATCCAGAAGTTAATTCTCTTCTAATTTTATTTGTCAGATACAAGTTTTTGAAACAAGTTTGTTTGGTTTGAGTCTTGGCTTTTGGATATAGCCTATGATTAACCCCATATTTTAAAGTCAAATATCGAAAACATCATCTCAATCTTCCCATTTTTCCTTAAATTATCAGCAGCTTTTCCAATCTAATCACATACAATATGATCGGTAACAACACTTGTTAACAATTAAAATCTGCCTGATTGCAGCTAGATCCTCCGGAAGCCCCTTTGCTTCACGAACAGTCAACACCACGAAGCTAGTGACGTCACATGGCACACCTCTAAACCTTAAGCTAAACTACAGGATTGTAAAAAGATTTCAGTTTCAAAGTTTAGAAACTGTTAGTGTTAACAACTTGAAATTTACTGATGTAATTTATCCTCACAGCCTCAACATATGATAAGGACTCACCTTCTTTTCTATTCCCCAGCTATTGCTTCCCCCCCCCCNNACCTCATCTGTTGTTCTATTCCTTTGTCCACTGATCTCCGTTTTTACAGTTGTTTTTATCCCGTAAGGATTGGCTTTCTACCTTCATCCCTTTATGCGTCTTACAGGAAGTGTCACTGGCATGGTGCAATTTCTGGTTCTCTTTGATAAATTCTGTTTGTATTTCATCTCTCGCTAACTAGTCCCTGCTTATCAGTTTCACATTGTCACCATTTATTTCTCCCTTTATCTCGCATTCAACCTCATTACTTCGACTCGCGACATATTTTTGCATCTTCCGTCCTCCATTATTCACCTAATCTGATTACCTTGGTAACCTCATTACCTCTTTCTTCTGACCTGTATCATATGTGTTTGTTTATACTTCGTTTTCTTCATAATTTTTGTCAGTTTACCTTTGAAGTCCAGGGTCGACATATCCTGCCATGAAGCTCAGGCCATCTACGGAAACTTTTTCCAATTCCCTCTGAAGGCGTTTTATTGGAAAAGTAGCTCACTAAATGTTGTTGTCTTTTACCTTTCCGATACATTTTCTTGTTTATCAAATAAGGACAAGAAGTGACCATCTTAGACGCATATGACCAAACAAACTAACAAGCAATGAGACAAAACGAAAATTACAAGAAAACATGGATGGAAACAAATAAATGTACAGATTACACTAATACCGTGTATTTCACAGACTATATATTTGATTGACATGTTGTTGTTTGAGATGTCTTAAATTGATAGATTTTTGCTGGCCTCAGACTTCGTGTGAGACACCGAAGCTGCTTTTTACTTGAGATTTCGTTCATTAAGCACGTCAACGCTTGTTAAAACTTATTCCAAATTCATTTCCAAGAAAGATACCATCAATTAGAAATGACTTGGAGAAGGTCTCGTTTGCAATTTTCCTCTCATTGTTCATGGCCTTAAGTCTTGATGGAAGATAATTGGGGCTGAAAAGTTGCATCGGGTTGACTAGAAAAGGCACCCCTGGCTATGAAACCAAAGATTTCATTTCTAAAGGTAACAGGAAGTGAAACAAAACCAGGTTACTTCAGGGTGCATTATGACGTTACCTTGTTGAAGCAGTAGAATTAATTACCCTTTCAAAACCTTATACGTTTGTTTGATGCAAGTCAGACAAGAAATGACAAGGTCCGAAAGCACAGAGTAGCACATTAAGATGTGTAGCTAGATCACTGTTAGTATAGAAGCGTGATACTTCCATCTTAGACGACTACCGCCACGTGATGTTTGGATAGTCAAGAACTGAGGCGTATACCTATATGCTGCCTAAAATAGATGTGAGGACAGGCCCAATTAACGTCCGTAGAGTGGGCTCCAAAAGTTGTGTTTGTTATCGCTTTTTGTAATTTTAAAACTTTTTTGTTTAGTCTAAAAAGGTTGCACGGGATAAACCACAGGAATTTCCAATAACAGCAACACGAAGGAATTTAAATGAAGTAAAATGCAATTGATCGCTTGCAAAGAAAGAGGCATTTCAAGAATTTTTTGTTAATAATTTGCATTTGAAACAAAAGCTGTGCTACATTCTTCTTTCCTTTATTTACTAGTAGTGGTCGAATACTGTAGTCAAATAATAGCCATATGACAGTTCATTAGATTATTCTTGGAAACGATACAACTGTATACGCCAATGGAAAGCCACATGGAAAACAAGATAGCTGAGGCCAGTGTCGTTTGTCGATGTTTCAGCAGCCAGTATTTGCCCTAGGATCTTTGTTGTTTACATAAGACAAAACAAATACAAAACACCATCAGGAAAAAGCAGATATGATGGGTTAAAGAAAGGATTGTAACACTGAAGAAAGTTCGCCGTGACTTTTCAATATCCTATGATTGATAAATCAGACCCGATAATAAAGTGTAAACTTGACTGTCGCATTGAATACCATAAATGCATAAAACGTCATTGGTAATGTATGACAGATTGGAAAATATTACTGTGTGCATGTGAGTAAAATCACAGGGATGAATTTGCGATGTTTATGAATTGTTATCACACACCTGAATACCCTTAGTGTTGCAAATATAATGGAGGAAACTTTGTTAGCACACTTCCAGGGTCTGATCAAATCACAGAAATAAGAAATCATAGAAATTTCATCTACGGTGATAAAAGATGTGAAGATGAATGGTTCATTGTCACAGTGGTATTAAAGTATTATTTTGAGTGAGTTTGAGGTTGAGTTCCTATCTTCCTAAGATGAACCAGTGTAGTTGGCACTTAGGAGGGTTAGGGTGTCTCCTCTGTCCGGTACGGTTATTGATCAATATATTAAGTGCTTCGGTGTGTCCAGCATGCTGTTATATACCAGTTGTAAGACGACAAACTTAGGAAGATCACAAACTTCAAAGTTTCGGAAAACTTTGGGGTGGTTGGCTACAAATGTCAATGCATATTTCTGTATTTGAATCAAAGTAAAATGCACCACAGGACACTTCAGGCACAATGTACTAAGAGTAAGCAGTCGTTTCGGTTCTTTCTGAGTAGTACCGACAAAAACAGTTCATTAAGTAGCCAAACAGATTATGTCTTTACGAAAATAAAATGCAGGTAGGTTGCTCTGAATTACAAAGTGCCTGACAAATTCGTTGGCAAAATATTTTTAAAGTTTTCTGTTTAGACTCAACTGGAATATAATACAGACCTTATGTCTATTCTGAGAAAAATGGTGTAAACTACGTGATCAGAGAAGTTCTGACATACACCCAAATTCTCAGAAAGTTAAAATATCGGTTCCATGGAACTAGCTAGCACTTTCCAATAGATGGGCCATTCTTTGTTAAAGAGACGCAAAGTGCAAGAGGGTGTCACATACCCATCCCATCCATTCCCATACCTTTCAATTGAGGTACATTTGTTCTCATAGATTACAGTAAAAAGCAATATCAACTTTACCAAGAATTTTTAGTAGAGTTAAATAGAAATGCCCATTGATTGATTGACCAATTTAGGGCAACGAAAATATATTACTTTCTTTGGTGCTTCGTCTTTTTTTAAATGGGCCTTTTTTTTTTTGGTTTAAGGGCCACAAAGCGAAAGAGAGTGTTACACATCTCCTTCCCTGTATCCCCTTCTCTTTCATGGATAAACATTTCTCATCCCAAAATGTTATACTTGAAAGCAGTATCAACTTTACTCAGTAGTAGTTAGTAGAGTTGCACAGGATTGCCCATTAATTTATTGATGTAGGTAGTACATGAAATATAATTGGATAGATGAGTTGCCATTAGTGATGCGGTTTTGTCTTGTTACTGATTTCACTAAATTCCCTGAAAAATCAACTGATCTTGAGATCATGTTGTTGCACTCACTGCAAAAGTATCCATTAGTAAAGAACTTTGTATTTTGAAATTTTGATAAGTACCACAGGCCATCATAGTCTAATTGCATATTTGAATAGGTTACTCACCTTTTCCATGAGGTATTAAGTTAACTAATTGGCAGGATATGCATTAACTTCCACTTACAAACTCATCTGTTACCAGGGACATTTATTTTGCACAGAGGAAACTGATCACTTATTGACTTAAATTATGTACAGACCTCTTCTTCTCATTAATGGACATTAAATTGATGTTGCATTAACAAGTGGGTATTAAAATCTTACGCTACAAGGCACAAGTGTTCGCTATTTATGAGCTATAATCATATGCACTGGAATCGAGGAAAAACGTATCAAGTTGGGTCACAATTCCTACGCATGCAACCTATCTATGCTGCCCTTCCATACTGTACTTCAAAGCACATAAAACTAACATTACAAACAGTACCTAATCTTTATATCCCATAGAAACAGGAATAAAGATGTTCTTCACAATGTCTCGCACTGTACTGACGAGACATAAGGCTATGAAGCGGGATACAAAACGGGAATATATATTCTCCCAACTGGATAGAAATTCACACGTCTATAGCATGTTGTTCAAGTTGCATACTATATAATTCTTTTGCCAGAGGACGCATTTGTGTTGGGATTCTCATTATGCTGACCTAGCCAATCTTCACATGGTGTTATAGATGTTTATGCCTTCTCGAAAGGAACATACCCTAACCTACCTAGTTCTCACAGAATTGTCATAATGTTCTAAAATCATGTCTCGAGAAAACCCTTTTTTCATGATAGAACATGACGTGATAAGGAGACATACCATCATGGGTAGGGTTTTTTCGTTGGATGAAACTTCATCATGTATGATATCATGTGAGGATTGGTTCCCCTAACCATTATGGCATATCTGGATATCACACCGTGTTAAACGGTCTTCTCGAGACTATTTAGTGAGAACTAAGTGGGTTGATTTGTATACAGAACAGGTACTTAAACACGAGAACTCTAGATTATTCTAAGATCAGATTTTGTCAGTCGATCAGCAATCCTCCAGAAGAGATGTTCATCCGTTGATACTTAAAGCGAATAAGCTGTTTGTTTCACAGAAAAAAAATATGTATCTATTTTCAAAACCACTACTTGTGGACACAGAATGATAGATTTTTCAAAGTCAGCATGCGACACATGCTCAACAAGGAAGGAGCTATGCAGACTATATTATATTACGATCATAGCAGATCGAGAAAGTGATCAAACGATGGCTAGATATGTGATGATTGCTTCATAGGCTGCAGTTTTTCTCTTCAATATATCCATCCTTCATATACAGCAGACTGAGCAGTTTGACGAATGAAGTTCATGAAGTGATAAAATTTACATAAGTTATTGCAGTTCATGGAGTCACAAATTCTCATCTCACTTGAATTTCCATAGTAGAAACTCGACAGCTTGATTTCGTTTTACTTTATGTTCCTACACAAATCTCTACACGTCAATTGCTGAATAAATAGGATTTATTTACTGAGAGCCATTTTATCTTTTTGAGAATGTAAATGTCGTGAGTAACTGCGGTTCATCTGCATTTTTTTTTTGAATTCCTATCTACCATTCTAGAAGTCGGATGCCTTGCATTTCAAGGAGAAACTATGTCTAGATGGTATGAACCCTCTTAATATTTTGAAAGTTTGCATGAACAAATTATTCTTGAGCAACAAATAACTAGGTTTCTATCTGTCAATACCATATTTCTTTAGAAGAAGGTCACCTTCCTTGCTGACATTGAATAATCCATCATTCTGTGTCCACAAATATTGGTTTTTAAACTATGATCTTTTCTTCTGTGAAACAAACAGCATATTCCCTGTAAGTATCAACAAATGAACATCTCTTTTGGGCGATTACCGATCGACTGACAAAATCTGACCTCACTTAATCTATAGTCCCAAGGACAAGTCCCATTTAAAGTGTTTTCAATAAACTGTCTCAGAATTCAGGAGCGATGACAAACAATTCAAGCTACTTTTGTGGTTATATATAACATTTTACGACCCTGCAGGTAACTTTTATAAACAAGAAAATCTCTGTAGCGTCTGGGAGAAACGTGGCTTCACTAAAAAGGGTATCTAAAGACATAAATTCATGCCTTAAAACCAGTTGTAAGCGATATTTTTTTGATGGCCATTGTTACATCAGTTAAAAGTCTCCATGATTGAGTTTTAATGGCTTAATTGACTAAATTATTACACTGTAACTGTTAACTGTATTTCTATCTGAAGGGGGAGAACTTGACGTCATTTGGAAAGTTTGTTCAATAATTTTACCATGGGATATGTTCAATATTAAAATAAAATTGAATAAATTAAGTAATGCACGGATGTCATCCCTTGAGGTTTACTCTTAAACAGGAGTAGTTTGCATCTGAACAATCTTAGACAACAACATGTCTCCGTGATTGATCAAGATGGAGTTATCATATCAGAAACATTCTATAAATATCCCCGGGCTGTTCTGACACTGTTGTTTATCTGTCATATTGTTCCGTTGTTGACACTTTACTTCTAACGTCTTCAGAGAAACCGTGAAATAAACACCTGTGAAAAAGAAACTTGATTCCAGATATATCTTATACGGATTTGAAAAGCATAGAATGTGACAAGTTTGATTTTTTTTTATGTTTTAACTTATTCAAGTATATTGTGTATTGTTTTAACGAGATTTAAACAAGAATTACATTTTACATACTAGTTTTCAAAACTGACATTCCAGTCTTACCGGATGTGTCGAACCGCATTTCCCTCGTTGACGAAATATCCCACTCAACAACAAATTTAACAAATTGCTCGAGAAGTAGCGACTGGCTTCCGATTGCGCTGCTAGTTTGATCAAGTAATATTATACTTACAAAAGAAAGTTAACTACTAGTGACATTACGGAGTTATTGTAATCTATAGCAGAACCCATTTGTGTACTAAAATATGACTACTTTGATAGAATTTCTTTTTAACTAATGAAGATACAAGATAACGTTTTGGTAAACATATGTGCCAACTAAACGCGTGTTTTACGTGTATCAAGTTCCATTCGAAAACGAAATCTTATTTTAACTCAATTGAAATACTCCCAACAAAATAAAAAAGGGAACAGGACAAACATTTGAAAATTTTAAACAGCATAGAATGAATGTGACACGAAAACAGATGTTTCTCTGTGACATAATTAAAAAAGGTGTTCAAGAAATTAGTTCTAAGGGAAAGCAAATAGACTTCAAGTTCAAATCACATGATGAGAGTTGAACTGGATAACGTATAGATAAACTTTACAGTGGAATGGATGCAGATTCATTAAATACCTGAGATTATGGGGATTATGGGGATAAGTGACATGGAAACAAGTATTTTCACCTGGGAAAGCACTGTTAAATATCTTCTCTTTTCTTTTTCATGAGTTTCCAATTAGCCAATGATACCATGCACGTAGAGTAAGAGTCATTGGAATATGTCATAGCCACTACAAAACAAAGAACTGTTAAAGCACGATTTCAACATACATGAATATTCATATCCATTCCCATTGGTCTATTTGATTTCAAGTAACGGTGATTGACTGTTATGCTTTCTTGGACAGTCTGAATTTTGTAGTGCCATCAAAACGTTGAGACAATTTTCCTATTCATATATCCGGAAGAAGAGTGCATAGGTAGAGTTCAGATTTTGTTATAAGTGACATTTTCCCCTAATTTGTTTTCATTGAAACACTGACAAAAAGGCAATTGGTCAATTGGTCAAAAACAAACAAATTGTCTCATGTATTTGTAACAGAAAGCGTGGGGTTTTCAGAAGTAATGTACATGAAGTTACAATTAGTCAGCAAGTAAGTGCCCTGTCATAGTATAGCTGCATCGCAATATTGGCACCAAAATCTTCTGAAGTTTGATAATGAATTCGCTCCTGTAATATATCAAACTCCTGTTCCTAAAACGTTTGTTTTCAACATGGCTTTCTACATATGTTACTTGTCAAAGTGTGTGAAAGACAGAAAGGGTTAAAAATGAAATATTTATCGTGACGATCTTCAACATAAAGAGAATATGCAAAAGATAAACTGTTGAGTCACGTCATGAGTTTACAGTAAAAATTAAAGAACTTATCAACATGGTTGAGGGCTGATATTATCAATGCATGTTAGAATTGACTTCAAGGCAAAACGTGGGCCAAAGTTGCCATCTTTGACAACACATAATTGCCCGACTGAGTTATTATTGGTTAGATAATGATCTTTTTCTCTGAAGATAATTTCAAAGTAGTTACGTCAAAGGATCGCAAGAGACTTTTTGCAATTTAAAAGTTTATCCCTTGTTGTATTGAAGTATAACTGCAGCATAAAACTTTTAATTAGCTTATAACTTGGGAAAGATTGCAAGAATCTCTGTATCCGTTGATTGTTGGAAGTCGATTGTCATTAATTACTTCCTTTTTTTTGATCGATTTAATTTCAAACGAATGAATATAATTGTGCTGTGCTACTCTCTCCGAGTAAAATGTCATTGTAGACATTTATGAGACATTACATTTTTGAAAATATAACATAAAAAAGAGTAAATATATAACATAAACTATACATTGACGCAATATTCTACCGAGTGCACTTAAAAAAAGAAACAATCTTGCTCTGAATCCAATTTGAAAGAATTTTAAGAAACTGCCAGTAGCAAAACATATGGAATTGGATTAATTTGTTTTTGGTAATATTTCGGTTTTGATTGTCTCTGGAGACGTCTGTTATTGATTCACGTTCATTACACTCCCGTGAAACTTGTAATCATCATCATTCTTCGACTGTTCGTGTTTTCACCAAAGTAGAACGAGAACGTTCGAAGCCCTCAGTCATGACTTCGGGGATGATTGATATTGTTGGATCGAACCAGTAATTCGTGTTCGTTCTACTGAGAACATATTTCATAATATTTTCACGACGAATAAAATGCTCTCTTTCAGCTCACCAATGAATTATTTCGATCGTCACAATCCATGTGAAAAGAGAGTATTGTGACTTTTAAGGCGCGTTCACACTACAACGATATCTTCTCCATCTCTGATCGGAAAGAACCAAAAATTTGTCAACTTGAGTA
>VJOZ01047760.1:0-13126 GCA_009801055.1 Stichopus horrens | reverse complement strand
TGACACTTTTGCAACTATTGGATGTGAAACTTGACTAATCATGCTGAGTGTAAATATTGTCATGTCTTTATAACCTTCACAATCACATCAATCTCTATTGATATCAACTCAATGAGCCTCTTTAATGCCTGATGTATCTACAAAAGTTGTTTGGAAATGGGTTCTGAAAAAAAAAACCACTGGTCTGGTAGGAAGAAGACATGTTAGAAAAAGGTTTCTCATGGTTGTTATGGATCCCCGATAGTTTGCGTTAGTTTACTATGGCAGGCCAGATGTTACGGCGCTGTATGCTATGCACACAACATGCGGTATGTGTATGTGGTACGCTATTCATACTTTAAAATGACAGCAAATAAACGTAGGTATTCAAAATCTGTTTAAATCCTAGATGTATGACAACATTCGTTACTATTATTATTTACCACTCAAGATTGATCAGGATGAATGTGCACTGTTTATGAAGACCTTTATAGTCAGTCTGCCACATAAAGATTATTTTAAGTACTTTAAATCAATATTTTCAATTTCTGTAGTGTTCATGTAAAATGAAAACAAAACCAAGTTTGTATTACATACTATTCGACTAATCCTTCTTCAGATTTTATACTAGACTACACTATTTTCTTTTCCATTCCTACATCTGAAACATATACATGGATCCAGGAAATATTCAGTACTTAAACAGTTTAAGGAGAAAAATTTGTCCAGGTGTTGGCTGGCTTGCACACATGTGAAACAACACACTTATCTGAAACATTGGACAGGCTACATTACCATACTGTCATCGACCGCCAATTTTTATGCTGAAGTGGATTAGTTACTTCCCATGTCTCTCTTCTTAGGGTTACTGGTGAGTGCTCAGTTGTTACTGTCAATACCAGTACTGTACAGTATACACTCACTAATACTCAAAGAGAATTACTTGCAATTGACCCCCCTCTAACAAAGGTACCCTTAGGCTGGTCCCAATGCAAGCTTGTGACCCTCTTTCTTGTTCAAAATGATCTTGTGGCATACTCATAGGGTTTACTTTCTAAAATACAACATACAGGCAGATATGGAGAGTCACAATAGATACACTGCTGAACACTTCTGAGCCAGAACCTGTCTTTGACCGTATACTTGAACTGCTTGTTGTTTTGTCACTTTTAAAGAAGAAAATTTGCTATATAAGCTGACATGTCCTAGATCTGTATCTGTAAAATTCAATGTTCAAGTTAATTCATTTCTCAATTTCCTTGGCAACCGTCGGCAATTGTGTAGACGCTGCGTGAAACATCGTATGGCATTTCATCAGGGCAAAGTTCCCCTCCCTTAATTACTTAACGGTTTTACAGTAATCCAACTATACATGTTAGACTGTCCGTGTATCTCATCATAAATTTTTCTTTTCCAATTTTGAGTTACTCGATCATACGGCTGGGAGCACCGTCCTCTAATTATGTTACTGCACAAGTGCACATCACAAGGATCTGAACATGTATGAGCTGGTGAACTACTGGAATACACTCTTGGATATATCTGACTACAAAATGTGACAAAAGTTTTATTCTCACATGGTTGTTCCATTCGCCTAATCGTTCATGCTAGCTGCAGAAAGCAAATTGCTGTCACACAATTTTTAAAGAAGCAGCACAGTGGTGCGTGAAGCAAACCGACATGTCTACACTAATGCACTAAAAATGCAATCCTTTGGTCAGGCTGATTATGTCTGTCACATTTTGGACAAAAGTATTGAAACTTAATGCAACAGAAGTGAAGAACAAGAAAATTCTAACACAATTTTTATGCTATGCTTTGCTTATCCAGCCACTGATTCTCCTTTTTCTTGAAGCAGATATGGAAAAGGTATGACGTGTAAACTGTCAGGGAAGTAAACTTCTCTTGCATTTATCCCATTTTCCTTGTTAATCTTATTTCACGACTGACGTCAACTGGCCCTCCAATCACTGTCAGTGTAAGGAATCTGCATGCAGTTCACTACGGTGACTTGAAACTGCATTACTACTCAGGAATTGTTTATGCCTCATTATTTCTAATCCCTACAGTGGTTTGTAAGTAATGATGGTGGTGGATGGGCAATTGTACTTCAGGATTAATAAAAAAGGCCAAAAAAAAATTAGCAAAAATAGCAAAATGATTGTAAAATGATTGCAGTGCCACAGAATGATGGGGCATGTTGTCGACTGTCCACTCTGTTTTTGCTCTGTAGTAAATACAGTAGTTTTGTTGTTTCAAGTTGTCTTTATGTATGGGTGGAGTCAAAGTCAACTTCTCCCCCTGGACAGTTAGGCTAGATCTCAGCAGTAGCTGTCAACTGTAATGCAAACATTTATCCCAGTGATGACAGTCAACTCTTGACTTCACTGTAACTGGAATGTTTGAATCGTTTTAGCCTCTTCAGATCAAAGGATACCTGATACATAATTGTTTTGAGGAAAATATTTTGGTGCTACAAATTCATTGCATCATTATATAGAAAAGATATATGGTCCTGTGGGAATGATATCTGTGATTTGTATGCCAAGGACATGAAGGGTATCTGTCAGTATAAGGATCCAGTCACAGCATTTGTTTTCCTGTTGTATCATAGAATGTTTTATTCTTTGCTGAAGGCAGGCAAGGAATCTACATGATTGTGATGACATGTGTGTGTATGTTTGTGTGTAAATGATGCCTTTCCTTGTAAACATGATACCTAGAGAAGGGACAGTTGATTGAACTTCAAAGTTGGTGTGTAGGTAGTCGTTGTGAGTATAGATGATCCCTATTCTTATTCAGGTAGATCAAAGGTCATTTGAGGTCACCAGAATCCTGCAGAGAAACTCTGAAACCTATTAAGGAAAGTATCTCAGCAACTGAATGTTAGTGGAACTTCAAACTGTAACCTTTGGTAGTCCTAGATGATTTGTTGATCTCTGTTAAATCTGGAATGCCAGTTGAAAATTTGTCAATGAAAGTCTAATTCCACAGAATATTTTATAGTCACTGCAAAAAAAAATCATTGTTTGAGCCCCTTTTTTGTGTGCATTAATAATCATATCCATTCCCATTGGTCTGTTTGATTTCATGCAATGTTGATTGACTGCTACTGTATGTTTTCCTGTAGAGTCTGAATTTTGTAGGACCAACAACAATGTCAAAACAATTTTCTTATTTGAGTATCTGAAAGATGAGTGCATAGCTTTTTTTTTGCAGATTTTATGTTAGGTGATCTGTACAGGGAGGTGTTATTAGATGGAGATTCATTGAAAACTTTCATTTATGCTAAGCCAATTAGATTGACCTCAGAGCAGAGACTTAATCCTTTAATTGTTGATTATTGAACTAAAGGGCATTGNNAACCTCATCTGCTCATTCATACCTGCAGCGACCCCAACACAAAGGATTATTTAAAGGGATGCTTACTGTAAATGTCTGACTAGTTGCCGACAGTCAAGTACGAAACACTGTTCTGATGTTCCAAGTGACTGTTTACTGCCAAGAAACCTAATTATGCTGGCAAAACCAATGCTTATGATCTATGTGAATGAGTAAAAGAAGTAAAAGACTAAACTTTCCTGTCGGTTTGTGCCGTATTTCGCATTCGCATGATCTAAAAGACGCCTCATATTGAGCTTCCTGGTTGTGTGATTTTTCCAGACTCAAAATTGTCACTGAGTTTGTAGTGTTTCCATCGACTGAAAATTGTATGATACAAGTACTTCATATAGCATGTCTTTTTATTCTGCCTGTTTACAAGGCTGACATTTCATCATTTTTTTTTCTCCCTGGAAATCCATAATTTGTACCTGCCTTCTTGTGGCATGTTCCAGAGTGACTGTCTGAAATGATTGTCCTTCATTGATGTAGACGGTAGCTAGAGGCTGAGAATTGAAACAATTCATTCTCGGCCAAATTGATACAGTATGTACCAAAATGAAAGAAAATAAGTCAAACATGATGTGCAGTGATGATACTGTGCATGTGTAAAAGTGAAACAAAGGCCACATCATCTTAAGATAAATGGAAAGATTGAGCTTCGCTTTACCAAGAAACCTGAGTATATGACAAGAATCTAAATTTGGCACTAGCATTATGTTCACTGTGATAAATTCAACATAGATTCCTCCATCTGAACAAATTTCATCCTTTGCAGAGGCTGCTGATGGTTGCCATGGTTACTGTAATCTCTCAATACATGAGGACATGTTGTTTTGCCGAACACCTGTGTAGGCTTGCCCCTTATCGTGCAGATCTAGGCACCATTTGTCCTCCTTGCCGGTAGTAGAGGATGATATTTACCCATCATATGGGAGCAGCTGTGCATTGAAGAGCCATCACGGTCATTTTAAGTGTCTTCTAGGACTGGATGGTTGGTTATAATTTTGTCTTTCAGAGACCAATGGTGATGTAAATGTGGTCTGAAGCAGGCGATTTGCCAATTTTGATAGCAGCTATTGTGGATGCATTTTTCACCTCGCTTATCTGCACACCATCACTTGCCTCTCTCCACTGTTAGTACACTCATGTGTGCAATTTACTGTACAGTGTACCATCTCAAAATTAGAATATGTGCTTTGTTGCCATAGTTCGGTACATGATTCGGAAAGTTTGAGTCATTCACATCAGCGACATTTGTACTTACCCTGTTGCTTATGCTAATTATATTCAGGATGGCATGCTGCAAGATATATGCTAGGTTAGGTTAATCTGATCAGAATGTTGCTTAGAAATTTACCTCTAGAAATTTTGCTCTTGACTGTATAGACCTTAAAACTGTGTCAAATGGCCAGTGCAGCACACTACAGAATTAAGTTTCCCTATACATAACTGTATCGTCTTCTTGCCTTAAATACAGCACTTGATCAGTGAGCCAGTAGAACAGATTACAAGGTCGAGAGAGACAGAGAGATAGAGAGAGAGATCTCATCTGGAAATTGACGATGG
This sequence comes from Stichopus horrens, assembly GCA_009801055.1. Lineage (NCBI taxonomy): Eukaryota > Metazoa > Echinodermata > Holothuroidea > Aspidochirotida > Stichopodidae > Stichopus > Stichopus horrens. Next base: position 8,197 of record VJOZ01047760.1, on the reverse strand, counting down.
AGGAACCTGAGCAAGGAGACCTTATCACCGGAGATGCGAACGTAAGCGGTGACGTTAATCAAAACGAAGTCGACTTGGAGTCACGGGAAATCGCTTCCAGGAAGATGCTGAGAAATGGAGACAGTGAAGATGATTTGGTAGAAAATGGTGAGAAGTGGATATCTGAAGATAAACTATGTTTCTCTCAAAATCGTTTGTATTTGATGGATGTAAAATGATGATGATGTGTGTCTTAAGTTTAGATATTTAGTTAAGGTGAGGAACTGAAGGGCCTTTAAAGTTAAGAAATATGCTGGTAATGTTTAATGAATATCCAAACATACTGGTGATGTTTAATGTGTATCCAGTGCACGTTGATCTATTCTATTCACACGAGTAGTCTAGTAGATAGGTTACAATGCATTGCTTAACTTCGTACAATGCCCTCCTGAATAAAGATACAGTGCTGCAGACCTGCTCTGAACTGAATTGAGTTGATTTTACTGTACTTCTGTGATAGTCATGTGTTCTAGTCACCTCCCGATTTTGCTCATGGAGTGGAAGTGTCATTGCCAAAAAAGCCTTGAGTATATTCTGGTATAATATACGGCATTTCATATTCTGTCAGTTTATGTTAATTTTCAAAAAACATCGTTTTTGGGGTGAATTGTGAAATTCTTTTTCATCGTTTGCACCTGTGTGATGAGTTTGTACAGTCCCGACAGCTAAGTTGCCGACTGCCATACACTAGCCCTGTTCCCTTAATACTTTTTAGTTTTAGTGCTCTTACATCTTAAAAGTTTACTTAGTTTTGTGTTTATTTATTCGTTGGGCTTGTCATTCTCCTTGTTTCTGGGCTTCACTTTTCTTTTATCATAATTAAAGGGAAATAGGGCGTTTATAGTATACCAACATGGCATACAAAAAAAATGGCTTTAATCATTGTCAAGCCATTGTCTCATCAATCATCTACCAAAGATCATCACCTCGAAAAAATTATGCATGGGATGAGTAACAGAAGATGCATCATTAGAATTTTGAAAAGTTTGGGTGAACAAATTATTGTTGATCAACTAACAACTGAATTTCTATGTGTGAGAAACTTATTTCTTGAAAAGAAGACTATTGGCCTTCCTCATTTTGAACAATCTACCATTCTATGTCCACAAACATTAGTTTTAAAAATATGATTGTTTTCTGTAAAACAAACGCCTTATTTCCCTTTAAAGTAGAGCAATCGGTAATTTCATGTTTGAATACACCACACCTGTGAGTTTTGGAGAATATGTCTTATCTGATATTAGTTAAACCACATATGTTTACAAAGTGGACGATGTAACAGAGGCAGCCGACAGCTGTATGCGGCATTGTGTCACCCTCTATCATACTTGTTTGGATAACTGATGTGATCGTTATTTGTACATCCTAGTGCTTAAAGATTATTTTCAATGGAATAGCTTGAATGCAACCCTCGTCTCTACCATGTTTGTAATTTAAAACTAACTGCAGAATTGATTCTGTGTATTTGTGCTGGTACTGCACGTGCGTGCTGCGAGTTGAACGACTTTAGGAATTAGCCTATCCGGTAATTTGTGGTACTCACCTGAAGATTTCACAGCCAGATACTGTAGAGCTTATGTTAAGTGTGCATTTTGCCTTTGCATGCAAGCATCTTTAAGCTTGAGATCAGATCGCCGGGAGGCATGCGGGAGAGATTAATGGACTCTGTCGATAATGTTTATGCTACATTCTCTCAAGAATCGTATTCAGAAGGAGACATAGAAAAATAGGTCAAACAGAAAAGCGCCTTATCGCTGTTATTAGTATTGTCATCCTTAGGTCATTACAATATATGCTCAGGGGATCTCAGGGACGGTATCTGTAGAAAGAACATGTAAATTACATTATGTTGAAAGCGTTAACCTCCCATGGAAGTCAACAGCGAGCCCTGGTCATTGCCTGCCAACCCTTTAATATCCTACAGTTATATCATACAGTATGTAAAGAAAGGAATTATTCTTGAGATTAATTGGGTGTGCTGGTATGCTGGTATTTTGCATATGTGACCTAGATTCACACTTCTACAGGTGTAGATGTTTCCATGTGTGTTTGTAGTGCTTTTCACGGTCAATTGAAATTCAGGCTGAACTGATGGCTCCTGTGCAGTGCATTTTGCATCCAGTAATATCTTTGAATGCTTCATATATGGGTCATTGCGTGAACATTTCTCATTGTGAAAGGTTTTAATAAATCCCTCATTGAGTGACGATTTGAAAGTACCTAGAAGCTGTGGTGATCAGCTCCTTCCTTGCTCATGCATACTTTATTCAGACCTAATGTCTAGAGTACTTCCAGCTGTGGTAATTTAAATGTCAAATAATAAAATTTACTTCTGGCATTAAAAAGGTAGTTATGACATACTTCACACCAACATATCCTCCTTTAAAGTGTTGATCAATGCATCGTCCACAGCACAAGGAATTTAGGAAGGTGCATGATTGGCCAACTGCAATGGCAGACATGACCTAGCTGTGGCACTACAAATTAGTCTGCACTGCTTGCTTGTTGCTTGACTATCTGTAGTGAAAACACCTTGGGAGGACAATGCATCCATTGAGCACAGTATAAACAAGGCTACAGGACAGTACCATAGGTATTGTCAACAATATGTCCGTAATGTAAATTGTATGTTGGTTTATGTATGGACAAACCGATATCAGTGCCTGACTAAAAGAAAATGATTATTTTCAAGTGTACCACATTTCTGCATCTTTTTTGCCAGTCCAGGAGAATTTAAAATGTGGTATACATTTATATCCTTTACCAATATTTATCCTTAAGAGTAGAATTAGATCTTCATGCCAGACATTGAGACAAGGAAAAAATTTTATATGTGGATAATGTAACCTGTTCCTTTAAAATTCCTTATATGTAAATAGCTCTACATTATCTCCAGGAATTCAGATTTAGATCCTTTGTTTCTTTATGCCAATTCTGCAGTTTGCTTCCCCAATTCATTGGCAAAATGGAGGGATATCAATTATTAGAGCATATTGATACTTTGCATATTTCTGTTATTACTCGTTGGACACCCTTGTGAAAGTTTGACCAGCACTGCTTTTGTCTACAAAGTATTCGTAGTTTTCAGCCGAAAGTAAAAAAAATGATACTGATGTGAATTATTATTGTAATTGGCTGTCTCAGTGTTAAATGATTGCACACTCAAGTATTTCATGGAGTTTCAGTGGGTTTATTCCTTTTGAGTCTGCTCAAGGGTAAAGTCAGTACTTCTAATCCCCACAGTTTGTTTCTGATGAAAATCCTGCTTGAACCAAAGTGTCATGCCTGATGCACATGTAGTAATAGTACTGTAGATGTGAAAAAAAAAAAATAGATATGTGAACTTGGGGATGGTTTTGAAGCTCCTTAATCTACATTTAAAGGTGACATCTTAGCTTTCTTATTAGAGTGATTTCTGTCTGAAGTAAGAATATTTTATAATTCCTTGCGCTAAAGGAAATTGTGAATGCTGTTGTTATATTTAGTACAGCTGTGACAGTCACCATCATGACATTGTGTTTAAATTGCTTGTCACAAGTGTTTGCAGTCCTTTCAAAGTAGACACAGTCATGAATATTCAGTTGGTTGAACCAGCTGATTGTTACATTGAGCAGTTTGTAGCGTAGTTGCAGTGCTTGTTTTCACTAAATACTCTCCTGCCATACAAAGCAAGAAGCTACCACTTGAGTAGTATTTTTTCTTTTTTACACAAGTGAAAACTGAACTGTTGCATGTATTATGCAGGCAGGGTCTATTCATTACACTAGGAACCATTAATATTCAAGTGTACACTCCTTCTTTTAGTGTCACCACCATGACATTATTTTTAAATTGCTTGTCACCCATGTTTGTTGTCCTTTTGTCTCAAAAAACATTCTGTGTTTTGTTTGAGAAACATATGGATAACACCTCTTTTTGCCATTTTAATTTGCTTACGTTCTCACACTGGGGCTTTCAAGTTTAAGCCATGAGAGAAAGTGTCAAAAACATCAAAGGATAACACTGGGGTTGATGCTGATCTAAATATAATTAAATTTGCTCGGTCTTCCCAAGTTTATGAGCCAATCTATAGTCGTCTAGTTGAAAATTTTCTGCATCTGCTGTGTAGTTTGTTAGTACTACAAACTACATCTTTGTTTCCATGGAGATAATTAAAGAAGGTAGCTGTGGCCATGTCCCTCCTTACATGCCCTCCCACCTCTCAACTTGTATTTTGTTAGGTTACACGGTACCTTCCCATCAAGATATAGTTTTTAGCTGCAAATCTGGCACAAAAGATGTTTGACACACAAAAAGGTCATCATGTAGATTTTGGAGTTTCCTAAAACCCAAACATAGGCTCCTCTAAAACCTACAAACCAGTGTTTTTGTGACATTTCACTGTTAAATTTATCATAATGTAAGTATAAATTTACATTTTTGCATTTTAATATCTCTCCCCACTTGACTTGACAATCATTAACTGCTGCAAGGTACAGGATCATTAATCATGACAGTATGCCTCACCAGCGCAGCGGAATAGGCCTATATAAATAAAACAAAATGTAAGGTTTAATAAGAAAGAGAAATATGATAGCAAAAGAAGGGGAATCTGCTATTTGATGCAAATTACTTTTAAAAGTTGAATATAGTCAAGTGTTTGCATTTTAATGCTGGGTTTGCTCTGTTGTTTACATGTACTGTACCAGCAGTCAGTCGACAGACATGTAAATGCATGTGACATTTACCTCGCGATGATGCTCCCTTTCAAGGACGGAATCGGAGAAATCGTCGTACGTAGGAAAACAACTTGCATTGTCAAATGTAAACGACTTGCATTGTTGTTATTGGAAGTCAGACGACCTCCCGCTTTGAAATATCTGCGTCGAATCTTGGCCGTGGCACACTGCGACACGCGTCCACCATCTGATTCCGAGGAACTTTGTCTCTCCCCGACGCAATTTGCGATTCCAGCACAGATGAGGATCAAAGTTTTCCCCATGTCAGGGAGGTTCACAGAAGTGTTCTCCGTGGATTGAAAATGCCGCACTTACGTATTGAAATAAATTAAGTAATGAAATTCAGTGGACTTTGAGCTTGGAAAAGTCTTCCATGAGAACAGCTTACTGTCTGTGAAGGCTGGGATGCGGTGGTTGGTCCCTTATCACTTCAAATTTGTTTTTACATACCCCTGAGTGAGAGCAGGCAGGCAGCTGTATGGATGTGCAGTACTGTATGTACTTACACTTTAATTACTCCAGATGTTCATGTTCTTGAACAGTCAGTTTTCAAAGCATTTCAGAGATCCATTTCCAAATTTCAGATGTAAACGTTTATACAAAGACAAATCAAAACAAAAATTCTGTACATGTCAGCCAACTAAGGCAAGTCAAGGTTTGTACAAAGCAAAAAATGCTCAAATGCAGGGTTCAGTGATTCAAAATCTGTCTTTTTTTTTTTTNNTTTTTTGGTAAGATCACGCCAGATTTTTGCTTTTCTGTCGTATTTTCATCCTAGACAAATCAATGGCTACATGGTGCATCGTGTGCTCTGGTTGGTCAAAAGGAAGAAACCGACGGTCACCCTGTCAGACAGGGAATTTGATTGTCCAAACAAATGTCATGTTTTGAGTCAAAAAAGTTGATTCATTTTCCCACTTACCTCCAAAATGTGCCACTTATGCGAGCAGTATCAGCCACATTCATTTTAACTAGTTAAGAAATTTTTGTCTTTAAAGCTTATATTTAATCCCTTGATGTGGGTCACAAAATTAATTCGACTGCATGACCCATATTCTACAGTATGTGGGTAGCTCAAATTGCACCCAAACAGCAGAGCACCCTACGTGTGCACATGCATTAAATGTATTGATAGAAACTGTTGCGATAATCAGATGATGAAATTGTGTGACCACTCTCAAGTATATGATATAAAGTCAGTGAAACGTGAGATGTCTAAAGCTCAAATACGGACTGCAAATCAGTGGGAAAGAGAAATTGTTAGATGGCAAAATATGTCAAATTTTATGCATACCCTGAGACACATTGTATCCTTCTTTTTGACATATTACATGTAGTTATATACAACCCCTGTTTCTCTCTTCTTCATCATAAATATCCTGTGACTATTGTATGTTATGAATATTCATTGACTGTTATGCTGCTGACACCGAATCCCTAGTTTCGTGTCTTACTAGGTCTCACAGACGTGTATATCATACCTGGTATACCTTAAATTATGGTCACAAACATTGACAAAAAAGACATTAGGACATTAGACAAAAAATTTTAACATTAAATTTTCATGCTCAAAAGTTAAGTACATCTTTTAATATTCCATCATTCAGACCATTGTGGAAAATAAACAGGTCTATGAGCACAGAAGTAATTGTGCCACATGATTTTAAATTTTCATAGAAAATTGAACAGAAATCTAAAATCGGATGATTTTCGTGGTTAACATGTTTGCATTCAACTTAGCCTACCCTTCTTTGAAAAGTCAATGGGAAGTATACCCCAATCATGAATATTCAGTTTGTTGAACCAGCTGATTGTTAGCATACATTGAGCAGTTTGTATGTACTGTATTTGCAGTGGTTCATTTCACTAAATACTGTCCTGCCATACCGAGCAAGAAGCTACAGTACCACTTGAGTAGTATTTTAATTTTTTTTAAATACACGAGTGAAAACTGAACTGTTGCATATAATATGTAGGCAGTGTCTACTCCTTATTATAGGAACCATTAATTTTCAAGGGCGCACTCTGTCTTTTAGTGTTTTGTTTGCCATTTCTTTTGCCTCCAAAGCAGTGCATCATCATTTTGTTCATGAACAGCCTCATGTGGAGTCGTGTGAAGGTTTAAAAAAAGAGTGAAAACCTTTGGATCGAACGAACCTCATCCCTCTGTTTTTCTCCAGTGCACGCGTGCAGTCGCTTTAATCCTCGCAATTTGAAACCTGGAGACTGAGTGACAGTCATTTGCTAAGGTTCAGTGAAAGTATGTCATGTTCACCTTTTTTTATGACATTGTAATGATAATGTATGCTGTAAGTCTTGTAAAAAAATTGATCTGTAGTTTCCTTCATTGTAGACTTAAAAGACTGAACCGTATACATTGCAAAGATGTATGACATCTTGTACTATCACATCTGTAATAATAACTGCAACAATGTGTTGTACATCTCTGTAGAACAGCTTGCATTAATTGCTTGCTTTCCTGTCCTCGGCGACAGCCTATGTGACCTTGAAAGCATCGAGCGGAATCGTCGTCAGGTCGAGTGGGTTTGAGAATGACTTGAGAAGAAGAGCAAGGATAATTACGTTTTGAGAATATGTTTGGATTTCTGTCGTCAAAGCGTTCTCTAATGAATTTTCTTTTTGTACATTCAAGTGTGTACATGCATGTCTCGTACAGTAGATGTGTCGTCATTATGTATCAAAATAGATTAGAATATGCCAGGCATGCAATTGTAATGCAAACAACATTTGATAAACTCTGAATGTATCGTGACTTTGGCACTTGTAATGCATATTCATTGCTCTCCTGGCATTCATGGTGACCACTTGAAGTTCATGTGACATAAAAAACGATCTGGAATACCGACTGGTTAAATTGTTAAAAAAGTTGAAAATAGTCACAATTTTCATCAAAATCAATCAGACATTGACACCATTTTACCGACAAATTTCTGTTGAAAGTTGCATCATGAATAAACATAAGCCAAACATACAAAATTTGTAACATGAAGGGGGGGGACTCACATGATACGTCCCATGTCATTCTTTGTTTTCTAAACCTTTGTTTCAAGAGCAATTAGGAATTTCCATTTTCATCGTAATGAAGCAAGCTTCTTTTCATGATGCAGAGCACTTGGTCTTTAAAGCTGGATGTGCTGTTATTCCTGCAATGTCAAAAGTGCAGCAAAAAAATGGCTATATTTCGTATAGTTGTAAAAAACTGTACAACCCACCATACCATGGTTTTTTTGTCAAAATTAAGCCTAATTTCCTGAGGCAATTCGTTTTCTTTGTGGGGTCTTCTCCCAGAAGTGCTGTGAGTTTACTACAGGGCCTGGTTCCGCTAACATTCTAGCCGAAAAAAAAATGAATCACTCTTCTCTCTGCCGTAATTAACAATCTGATGAATAAAATTACTCCTGAAAGAAACATATCATAGA
>VJOZ01047693.1:0-12273 GCA_009801055.1 Stichopus horrens | reverse complement strand
AACGGAATTTCGGAGTTTCACTCGGCAACATTTGAATTATGGCAACTCTTTTTTAGATGCATGCCTCACCACTATTAGGAAAATGAAATGAACTTAAGTGTTGGAAGTATGGAATTAAGCATTTAACATATTCCTAGGTAACTTATTAAAGGAGCCGAGTACACAATCAACAAAGTGTAGCATGATTTTTCCATTTAACTGTTCAGTACTTTTTTTTTATTTCGCTACGTTCGTTTTATTTAAATATGATCCTGGTCTCTTTTTTTTTTCAATTAAAATTTTTTTCTACAGAAGTTAGTAATTACGTTTGTCATTTTCTTCCCTTTTCAATTGCAGGGATCTCTCAAACAACAGGATAACCCATATTATTTCACCATCATTCAACGAATGTAATTGCAACAACAATGTGACAACACTTTATCTCCAGAGGAATAAACTGACAATTATCAGACATGACGCTTTTATTGGATTCCCTGAACTTCAGTTGTTGTGCGTATTCTATCTGCATTTCTCTGGTGATAATTCAGAACACAATGCCATCATTCATTAGTTTCATATATGTTTCTGGACACTGATGACGAGCAAAGAAAGAAATAAAAGCAGTTTTAAAGAACGAATACTTCCCTATGAAAGTCTTATTATTTCCTATGAAATAACAGACTCGATTATTTTATGTCCGAAGATGCCTCCGCGAATTGCTGTCACTAAGGTACCTTGATAAGCAAAAATATATGAGTGAAATATTTTACATAGAAATAATGGAAGCAAATTTATATTGTCAACATTTCAACGTTCCGTTAGTTCTGCTTAACTGCTTGTAACACTCTGACAATAATTGTTATTATAATTGTTATTAAGAAAAATATCACATTCAATTGTTTACGTCATCTCTTATTTTAGAAGCCTGTACGGTAATCAAATTCATACCATCGAAGAAAACTCATTTTTAAATCTCAACTTGATGTACATGTAAGTATTTTGCACCTGAAAATCCTTTTCTAAAACGTGCGAGCTCTATTTTAGTATTCCATTTGAAGAAAAAAAGTATCATTGTTTCTTTTTTTCATTTGTTATATTTCAGGATTAGCTCCAATTTGAATTTCCTTATTGCCTTGATATATACTATGCAATAAACTGCACTTCACTACACTTCCAAAGATAACTGTGTCTTTATTTTCATGTTCATTTAAGGTGTACGAATTGATAATTGACAAAAAATAACTTAATAATACCGTTACAGAGTGAGCTTCATTTCATAAATTCAAACATTTTTCGTGAATCTGTCACGCATCCTTTACAAACTATTTCCAAACATTCAAACTAAGAGAATGACCATGTGGTACACACAAACGAACATTAATATGTGAGCAATCGACAATTCACCTTGGTATTTGACAATTCGTGACCAGATACTTTTCACGTTAGTACTAATTCAGACGCTCACATCCAATAAAAGCCAGAGACGCACATTCAAATAGTTTGATGTTTTCATAACTCTTGGACATGAAATTGCAGTGATTATGCTAATACGAAACGTTGCCATGTGCCATGATATTAATTCTATGATGCCATGATATTAACTCAATGAGTCCGTCTAAAAATAGTCCAGACGATCTCAATACTCCGGTCACTAATGAATGATGAGCTACAACGAACAAGTGTTTTCCATTAAGAGTACTTTTGCCACTTTTTTTTTTAAAAACGTGAAAATTGTAAACAATACGTAACGTTTAAGACAGTTTTATGCGTAATTTATTATCATGACACAATGCCGTAAACTCGCACAACGGTAATCGTTTTGAATGTAAGCAAGCACAAATTAAATTCCGCTTATCCCATTACTAGGGTACATACCTACTCAAGTTTGAAATGCCGTTTATCATGTCACTTACACGTTCCAATAAATCTTCAAAACAACAAAAACAACAAAATTCGAAAATCGAAAGTCTCGTTTGAAGTGAAAACAAGGTTCTCCAAGCGCGTCACCGTACGCTGGAAGTCGGGTGTGCTTTCCCGAGAATTATCGAAAATGGTGCTAGTGATTTTTTTTTTATGTTTGGCCTTGACAAACAGGATGAGAGCACGTTTAATTCTTTTAGGCCAAGCATCCCATGTAGCGTAACAATTTGTCAAAATGGCAGCTATTCGCCAAATTCTGTCACGAAATGTGCCGACATTACCATTTGAAATAATGTACCAAGTATTAAAGAGAAAAAAAATACAAGGTAAATCTAATATAATTCCTGTAATGCTCACTCATGATCACTCTCACTTTAACGTGTTGTTATTGTGTATTTGTTGGTTTTTTTGTTTCTGTGCAGATGTAGCTGACATTTTGTTCACCTTCAGACCTGGAGTTTCTTTATATTTAACTATTATTTTTTTTNNTTTTTGTTCACTTAAGCTTGTACCGATATATATTCCGAAAAAAACTTTTTTTTATCTGGACATGGTGGAATGATAGCTTGTAGGGAGGCACAGTCATATAAGCACCAAAACCAGCAACTTTACGACATAGACCATGCATAGTCATATGGCTGACAGCTATGTGACAGAAAAGGCATATGGCATAAACATATCACTGCAATTAATAGAAGTGAATTATTATGGACATGTATTATTTTTGTAATGCAGATAACTTGTAATATTGAGTGTTTTTCAGATCAAAACAGTGACTGACTACTACATCGTCTAAGACTTGTAGTTGCTGGCAGTCATCCTCATTTTCGAATTGCAATCTCGTTCTAATTTTACTAACAATTAGATTCGTTATCCTGCAAAACGCAGGCCTCCTGTATAAAAAAGCAACAGTTCAGTTCGAGATATATCAATCAATGTGAATGAACTATAGTATTGCTTTGTGGAATACATCAGTAGTTTCAGGGCAATCTTGGACGGTCACCCAAATCATTTAAATCGTGTTTTGTAAGTAATGGTTCATGAATATTAGGTTTGCAAACGTAGAAAACATTGGGTGTCCCTATTTATTACTGTGTAACTATGTTGAATATATTGTTTGATTTAAGCCGTCTCGTATGTTGTGTACTCGGTGCTTGTGTATGCTGGGAGCTGTCTCTTAGCCAAATACAGTATAAACATGAAACTCATGAAGCTACTTCTTTGTTTTTTATTTATCAGAAATTCTGAAAGCAGTGCACGTTGTAATAACACTTCGACAAACGATTCTTTTAGTTTGACTTGAATGAAACATTTTGAGCGATTGGATATAACTGCAATTTTCTCAACAACTTTCCATTCAGTAGTGCCTATTGATAAGTAAACGGTTTTGTGGATAAATGTATGTGGGACAAATTTTACTGAAACAACGTGTTTCCTCCCACAGATTGCTGTTTCAAAATAACCTGTCCAGTATCACCGGCAAATGGTTTACTTCTAATAAACTCAAACAAATGTAAGAATTTGCAGCAGTCTTTTATCTTCAGTTCCAATTGTAAGAAATTTTAAAACTGATTCTCTTGATATTTTAAATTGTGCATTCTTTTAATATTTTTCTAATTCAAGTACTTCTCAAAGAGATGGAAACTCTAAATACTCAGAAACTAAAATTTATACCATTAAATGTACATATAATTTCATACCTGCATTTACCATTCACTTTGAAATTTAGACATCTTTACCACAATAACATAACGAACATTGAACAACAGTTCTTGGCGCTAATATCAACTGAAACCCTCATGTAAGTACGCGATGGAAGTCCTAGAATCAGTAATGAGTATCATTTACAAGTGAGTTCAGACATTATATTAACCACCGTTAAATAGTTTTCCTTAATCCAAGAACACAATGTTTCTATATGATACCTGATTTCAGTGGCACAGGTAACACCGTATTGCTTTCACCTATCAATGTAATGTGTTAAAGAATTTCAAAGCTAATGTGTAATAACATTAAGCTACAAAAGCAAGAAAGTACTACATTTTTTTAAGGGATTTTTGTTCCTCAGATATCTTTCTTGTGACCATTTCCATTCTTTACCACGAAACCCGTCCCATGAAAAATTGTAAGTTGCTAAATAGTCAGGGTAGTTTTTTTCTTATTTTCCTGCAAATTAAAGTGAAATAAAAAGTAAAAAACAAACCTCAATCAAACTATAAGGAAAATTAATTAACAAAGAATCGTTGCTTTTTGTAGCCATTTTTAGATCAGCTAAGGTGAACTTCATCGTCGTTACTGGGTGGGAAGCAAAGTTACCTATCTCATAGGAATATAAATATATATTAAATATATTGATATTCTATGTCATCATCAAGAGTGTCATTCATAAAAGAAAATGTCATATTAAGCAACATGTGTCAACCAACATAAGTGACCTAGAAAGCACTTGTTGTGTAAAAATATAACACTAACAACCTTATATTGCTTCCCATATTGTTTCAAACTAGTCATGAGTAACAACCTATGCATTTATTATGCTTCAATAATACATTATTTGGTTTGATGTATTTCTCAACAGAAAGTGTGTTAGTCGGACTTCGATGCCATCTGTTCATATAGGTGACAATCCTCTGATGGTGAGAGAACTAGAGGCAAATGGCTTTAAATGTGAGGAATGTCTGCGATGTAACCAATCCGAGGAGCCCCGATCTTACCGTCGGCTTCAGAGCAATGGATTCATCAGCTTTGATTCCAAATATCTGTGCGCACCATGTCCAGTCGGTACTTATGCTAAAGGTGAACCACCTCACAGGTGTTTACCTTGCTTTAAAGGTACAATACTCTTGTAATTGAATGCAGTAATACCTTGCTTTAAAGGTACAATAATCTTATATTTAAATGAAACATTGTGATGGGAAGCTGTTTCTGCAGCAAATTTAATCTCATACAGGTGATGGTGATGTCTGTAATATCATTATTTCTTTGGCAATGTTGATCTTTTTACGATGCTTATGGATTATTTTGCTTTATTACATCACACTCTTCCAGATAAAGGTACTATCAATTCCTTTGCCGACGTGCTGTAAGTTTCACAAGTATCTTACCTCTTTAAATGCAGGAGGATTTTATCAAGACGAAGTAGCTCAAACAGAGTGCAAGGAATGCAACGTAGGTCTGTACGTCAAAAACGGAAGAGGAACATCATCAAAGGACTGTAATGTTTGTCCCCAAGGAACCAATCAGACTATACATGCCGGTTATCGAGCATGTTACTGTAAGAAAAATTATGCACGCACAGATCGATATGGACCTTGTTATAAATGCATTCAAACGGGACTAAACTGCGATGATGAATTTGAGGCCCTTTTTCCCGGATTTATGTGGAACTGGAGCATTCCTGGTGCAAGTCTATTTGAGTATAAAAAATTTGTTGAAAACGTCAACGTTAGTGGATATACTGATACTGGTAACACAACTTATACTGGAAAAATACCACGTGTATTTAAATGCCCAGTCTCTAGCCATTGTCCAAATAACAAAGATAACATAGCTGGCAACTGCGATGATGGATACAGGGGTTGGTTGTGTACTAACTGTGAGTCTGGCTACTATTCAGTGCTCAACTCGTGCGTCCCATGTCCCAGCCTTTCAATTACCATCGTAGAATGTTGCATGTTCGTAATAGTGTGCACCGTAGCTTGCGTTCTCTTAGTTCGGAGAGTAAAGCAAAAACAAACGAAGGAAAACCAATCACGCTCTTTCTTTGACATCGCGATCGCCAGGGTTAAAATACTCCTTGGATTCTACCAGGTGATAGGGGAAATGCTTACAAATATAAATGGCATATCTTGGAAAGGGTCATTGGTTATCATAGGTAGATTCATCGCCGCTTTTGAAATAAACATCTTAAGGCTGTTTGTCCGCCCAAGATGCTTTGATGTAAGATTTGATTTGACGCCACAGTTACAGTTCATGCTCGCTTCGAGCGCTCCTTTGATTATAGCGTTTGTCCCACTAATGTGCTACCTTATCAGAAAATCTTATGCCCGTATTAGGTATTCATCTACGATTTATCCGTCGTTTCTGTCTCCATTTCAAAATCTTAAGGCTTCTCTATCCGCCTGCGTGGTTGTCATATGGTTTATTATCTATCCTCCGGTATGTTCCGTCATATTTAGCCTGTATCCAATGTCATGCAAAACTTTTTCCCTCGACCAAAATTCCACACATAACATAACACGTCTTCGATCCGATTTTGATATGGATTGCTCAGAACTAAGAGGATACCACGTCGCTGCATTCATTTTCACGCCCATCTACGTGATAGGATTTCCTTTGGTGCTTTTATATAATCTGCGTAAAAATTACCTGCGCTCCTCCAACGCTTTCACTGAGATCGATGACGTTCATTTTCCTGATGCGGATTACTCAGACGTTTCCTCCATTACCCATAACTCTTCCGTTCCGAGATGGTTCCGCTTCTTCTGTGAAAATTACAAGACGGAGTTTTGGTTCTGGGAGATTGTCGAACTGTCTCGAAAAGTTTCCCAAACTCTTCTCCTTACGTTATACGGCTGGGAGGATAGAATTACCGTTCTTTTGACAACATTCATCTCTGTGTTATTCATGCTGCTGCATGTCCGCTATCAACCCATGAAGAGCTATTACGAGCACGGACTTCAGGTATTTCCATTTCTTGATTTTTCACCCTGCTTAAAATATTCATATATGACGTAAACGAAGTTAAACGTTATTACCTCCATTAGTCTTGGTTGCTAAATTTAGGTCCTGCATTCATTTCTGGAAAAAGAAAGCCGATACTCGGATAACATGTGTAATCTCTACATTTACTCCGACGAGTACCAACAATTTTCGCAATCTAAGAGAATGTCAACAAAGGACACCCGAAGAACAACTAAATTTGCACTTACATTTAATGCGAAGTGACACAAAAAAGAGACGTTATTGCTCACACGAACGAGATAATCGTTCATACGTATTGACTTTGTTTGTTTTGCCTACTTTTTTTTTGGTCAAGCTGTAATATAGTAATATGGATGGTTTGCACCATTCTTAATTTCCCGTTTCCATAGTATTTACATTTTTAAAATGTAAGAACGATGAATTATTCCACTTTGCAACACAGCACACCTGCATTTTTCTTATATATCAATTTTCGTTAACCACAGATGTTATCCCTAACAGTTATCTTCCTCAACGTTGTCGTTACCGCCAACGACTTCCCAGAAAGAGACGGAGGCCCGGTCTCAGTCTTTATTGTATCTCTGAACATCTTAATGTTGGTTCTCATAGCAGGTAAAGAACACTCAAACTTATTATTTGCCATGGTTCTTTTTTTCTTTCGATGGGGTTTGTTATCATGGTATTAGATAATTTGTTCGACCAGTGAGTACAGCCCTTCGCCTAAATTCATGTCATTTTTTATGCAAATAAGTCATAATTTGTTCTCTGTAGTAATTTCCTGTTATGCTGATGTGAGAGACAAATAATTTGAATAAGTATTGTATTTGCATACCTAACAAGATCATCTAAAAACTGGAGAAATCGAAATGTTTGCTACACCGCAGCTATTGATCTCTTCAAAAGAATCAAATGACATGTCACTGGAGTGTAAATGATGATCACATCACTAAGATAAATTGTTTCTAATAAAAGTTATCAGTAACACACTCTTATATTTTACATTCACAGGCGAACTTGTGATCGTCATTATCATGCATTTGATGAAAGTCAGAATCATATCTAAGCTATTGAGACGCCGACGTTAGGATATCACCTCGTGATTGCAGCCTATGCTGGTATTAATATGACAAATAAAGTATGTAGGCACCAAAACACTTTGGATTAACTTTGGATACTGGTGAATAGAAAAGCGACACTGGCTGCTTGCTTATTATCAACGAAATTTAATATAATATGTATGCTTTGAATCAAAGACGATTCAGTTTTAAAGTTTTACTAATTTTACTGTACAACGATTTTAAACGCAAGTCCACAAGCTAATGCAGTGTTTGTAAGCTTAAACTGATAACAATGTCACATAATCCACACTTGTCATTGAAAAGGTAAAATGTATTAAGTTCTTAAGAGTAATGGATGATTTATGTCAAGCTTAAATTTTAACATCTTAACATTTTAACAATTTTAATATCCTAACATGAAAGAATAACATTAATGTAATTGGAAACATGTTATGTGTTTTTTTTTTCATTCAAATGGACTTAAACATTATGTCTATATAAAATCAACTTCTGTAACTTTATGCATTTATTTTTTCAATCAAATTAATTCCAAACTCACAATACCACGAAAGTAATATGACAACTAAATGCAAGGCTTAAGGTAAACCCTATATGTAATTCACTAAGAATCGGTAATACCTTAATTCCCAGCACGGTAAATTCTTCTTTTTGTCTTTTAAAAGCATATGCGATGTATACATTTATTGGTAACAACGTAGAATCATCCTTTAACGCTACGATGGTTGAAAAAGACCTGCACTCATACTTACATATAAGCAACTTCTTGAACGTTAGCATTTTACCCGCACTTGATCACAACGAGTGGCCCATTATACGAGACACTTAAGGAGTAATAACCCTTTGTTAGAGCACTTACATTTCCGCATTTTCATTATCTTTGAAGCCATGGAAACTGACGACCGAATAGAAAATACTGTTTAAAAATTCGTAAAAAAAACGTGCAAAAGTATGTACGTACCTTCATTTTTCTTTTATAGAATAATATGTATTGTGGTCGTAATGTTTCCGAAAGCACGTCATTAACGTGCTACCTGGTACATAAAACAACCAGCATTCACATATTTACTGTGTTTTCGATGATCCGTTTTTTTTTTATTGCATTATGGTATCTTTGCTTTATGTGAAATCTGTGTGCTTCCTTTCCTGGGATCATGTCTATACGGTTTTAGCAATTTGGAATCAAATGAACTTTAATCTGTGTTCGTCGCTCCAAGAGGCGCTACGAGAATAAAGTCTGAGTAACATACAACAGTCAATTGAGGAAATTATATTCTGAAAAAAGTCGGACTCTGTGAAACTATTCAACTTCAAAGGAATACGAAATATATTAGCCAACAAATGTATCAACTTTTTCATTTTTGTAAATTAATTGTCGTGCATTGATTATAATTGTGATGATATAAATGACACATATATGAACGAACTGATGCAAGTTGCATTATAAGAGCAAATTATATTCATGTAATTCACATGTCTTTTTGCCTTTTCGTAACTTCGACACTCAAACGATATAGGTCACGTACGGTATATAACTATTTTTTTCACTGTCAGTGAGAAAGGAAGTTGTAAGAAAAAAATTGAGTTGTTCCCTTCCTACGCTAATGCTTTNNGTTTTTCTGAAAAATTCACATCCACAGATTCAAAATTAACAGAGGGCGAAAGTAGAATGTTCAAAGTGATCAGTTGATTAGGTGTTGGAGACGCTGACAAGGGGTCACAAAGAGTCTGCACTATAAATAGACGACTATTGACTATAAAAGTCACTTCGCGGATAAATGTTCTCAAGGATTCAAGTTGTCACCAAGATGCATTCCTAAGCTATGTAATATTGTAACCAGTATACTTCTGGCTGTCCTTATCTGTCGTTCCTATACACACCTCCCATGTGGCTAGCTTGAGGAGTATTAAATTTGAACTGAAAATAATCACATTCTGACTGTAATAATTTCTTCTTCAGAATTCCAATGTCCATTTCCTCAAGGTTAGCCACGAACTCCTTTTTTCTAACTAGATCAGAATATGACTGACGTTTAGGACCCCAAAGAGATCGGAATCTCTTTTAAGCATTGAGAAGTATCTAGTTCTGTAGAAATATGTAGATAAAGTGTTTGCTGTTTCAATGTGCTTTAGAAGCCTTCCATATAAACATGACGCAATATATTTTTAAATCAATACACCCTTCCTCCATGAAGCCAGGTTTAAACAAATCAACTGCACAATAAGCAAATTTAGGACAGGCTTCTACTCTAACTGCCGGCAGATCAGACATTTTTGTTGACCTAGAGTATCACAAAGTTTTCTTCATGTAGCACACTTCCTTATTACCTTAGTAACTAGTACACTACAACTAACACGCCAATAGCAATTTGATCTGATTTCATTGCAGGTTACAACTCTACCTTAATGGTCAACAAACTTAAAATATCTCACAAGAAATTCTTCGACATGACATTTCTCAGGAAAAATTACAAGGTGCTTGATACTGTAGTGTATGCTAAATCTTCTTAATCTTCCACCAGCACAAATGAAGCTCTTCTGATCGAAGAAAGGATCAAAGGCATACATTAAGTATGAGGAAATATTCAGTAACTTGAGCTTTCGAAAATACCTTAAACTACAATATAAAGCATTGCTCTTTTTGCCTTCCAGCAAGTGGAAAATGATTGTAAGCTGTCCACTTCTAGGTCTGCAAATGATTTTGTCTCTGATACCAACACTAGACAAGTCTTCTGGGTCACTAACTTATAAACCAAAACTTTCATGCCCTTTGATGTGTTTAAATTTTCTTTCCCAAAGGAACCCTAGTCCTGTAAACCAATTAGAGGCTTTTGGTTCTTGAGCACTGAATGCACAGAATTACTAGGCTTTTGAGATTCTTAACAAAACACCGCTGGTTAGGTTTACTCACTTATCGAATTTGCTGCAACGAATACATGACACATCTTATCATCATTTTAACCAAGAACGACTTAGCTATCGGAACAAAGCACTCCTTACTAATTATACGCACTTGCCTTCATAAGGTACTCAGATTTGCAGACAACTTTGCCGCAATTAATTTCGGTGTAACTCTGTTCTTGCTCATGGGCAATCTGCAATGGACGACATCGTTAACATTAGCCATACGTACATGCAATACAAATAACAATAACGGTAACCCGTCACACTAGCATCGCAAAAATGGTGCACATCTGTTTTAACCGAGTGACCAAAATTCGGGGGCTTAAATTAATAGAACATTGATTTAAATGTCCCTTGCTAAGACAACTATCTTATCGGAAACCACATAGCATCCATTAAGGCTGTTTGTAAAATTGTCGATATGAGTAGGTGATCATTCAAGGATACTCCCCAAAACGTTGTTATTTTAATCGGAAACAGCACAATGTCGTCATTATCGGGGTGATACACTCCATTATGTTATACATAATTCACTCAATTAAATTTAGCATATAGCTGGTGAGTATGTACATGCTCAGCAAATTCCTTGTCAATAATATCTTACAAAAGGTTAATGTAATCCTTAACATATTTCTAATAACCCGTAAACTTCCTTTGTAAAAACTTAAACAATGCAAAGCTAAATCCCTGTTATTTGGAAGGAAATTAACCTCTCTGGTAATGGGATTTGATAGTGCTCATCACATAGCTGACATATCCCTGTATAAGAATACTCATAAAACTTTTATCGAAACAACAGAAAACTATATCAAAATTTCATTACATACATTTCTATCATTATATACCAATTCTAACTTAGATACTTGATGATGGGTGACTTCCTTCATGTTGATCGTGAAACAAACCTGAGCCCTTTGATCGCAAAATCCGTTGGTATGTTCTGAGCAATCAAAAATAAATGTAAAGTGAATAATGCTTGCTGAATTGCAAACTTCCAACCTTAGTTCTCTTGGGTCGATCACACCTACAATTTTTTTTTGTGTTATCCCAATTTGGTTTCCTGGGCATACGGGCCACATCCTTCTGTGATGAATCAACTTCATTTGGCATCAATGCCCTTGGACAATTGTAGCCAATTAATAGTCCTAAAAATTTCACAATTGGCATAGAAATAAGGCTATCAGAAATCTGCTTTAAAAGAAGCCATTTCATTCAATGCCGTTTCTGGGGTTGAAATTATAGCATCTGTTACACAATACAATGCTGTGTATATTCAGCCGGTAAGTGAACTTTGATATTTTCATAGTGACCTCTTACATTCAGCCCATTGACTCTTTTGTTATCTACCAGATGAAGTTTGGTAGACAAGGTGGATAAACTGAACATAGTCGTTGAACCTCCTGTACCCAATGGTTGACATAACCTGTCTATGGAAAGTGTATTGTCAGACTGAGTGTCTAGGAAAACATATACCAGCGCCTCATTATATGGTAAATTAAAATGACAATATCAGAGAGTCAGTCATCATAGATTTGGAACCATTTATTTAAGTTACACGTACCCTAAGTGCTTCTGTTTTTATCCCAACCGTCTTCCAAATACTATATATAACCAAGTCGAACTGAGATGTTGGGATGCCATGGAGTAAGGTTGAATGAAATTAGGTGCATTTATCACAAACAGAATGATT
>VJOZ01047642.1:253-12990 GCA_009801055.1 Stichopus horrens | reverse complement strand
CCCACACACCAAGTATGACATCAGTCACTGTTACCGTTCTTGAGATATCGTGTTTACAAGGTTTTTCCAGTTTGACCTCCGTTGACCTCAAATGACCTTTGATATTTTTTCTTTCCACCCTCTAGACTTCCTTATTGTGCCCAACATCTACCAGTAACAGTGTGTATGTTCTTGGATGGAGCCATGGTTTGTCATTGTGGCAGAGTATGTTTCAAGCCTTATGCCCAGCCTACCCAACAGTTTAACATTCACAACATTGCCAGCAGTGTCATGACGGTGAATGGCGTTGGAGACAGTGTCCCGATGAGAGGGGTCTTGTGTTCCTGGTACTGTTTACAGCTGTGGAAAGCAGGTGGCCCCGCTTGGAGGGCATGGTGCCATAAGGGAACAATGGGATGTAGATGACAAAAGTTCAGAGGACACAATGTCAGAAGGGAACCAGCAGGTGCAGATGACAAAGCCTTGAAGGAAATGGTGCCAGAAGTATGGTGTGCAGATGGCAGCAAGTTCCTGTCATTTTAAGGGAAGACATAAAACTGACATAATTGCAAGTAATAAAGACTGAATGATGTGTTCAGATCAGAATTTCTTTTCTTCAGACATTTTCAAATTTTTTTTCCTGTTTTCCACGGTGCAGACTGATGTCATTAAATCATTTAACACAATGAACACAATCCATGAAAGTAAATTCTGTTTATTCATGTTGATCATTATTAACGGCTTCCAATGATGTTTTCCTTTTATGTTTTCCGCTTCCTAAATTGCATTTTCCACAATAAAAGAGCACTTCAGTAGAACATTAAATGATGAGAACTCTTGGTTTTGCAGACAATACACAGTAAAACTGAGTTTTAGCTGTGGCTGTTACCTTTGTTAACATAGAATCCTGTTGTTTGCATTGATTTTTAAACTAGGTGTTGTTCCAAACTTGGGAAGTAGCAAAATTCTTAGAAAGGAAATAGTATGTCTAGATTCCTTTGCCTAAAGGAGATATAAATCCTCGATTTTAACAGTATCTTTATAGAAGAGACTTATATTGTGATACCCTCTTTGAAGTTACAGACAAATCTACCTTTCCCTAAAACTTTTATTACTACTAGCTGCCATTATTTCACTTCACGAAAAGAGGGCACTTTGAAAGTGACATCATCACCCTTTAAAATGTTCAGCATAATTGTGTTTATCATGGTTGTTGGGTGTTATGTGCGAATATTGCTTTCAATAACGCTTGTCCAACAGGTCGAATTAATTCAACATAGGCATTCGGTGAAACTCTTCAAGGTTTACCTTGTATATCTGTTTTTTTTTTGGCCTGTTTTCCAGTGAAAATGATTTCTCATTTATCTGCTCATGTTGCAAAAGGGCTGCAAGTTACAATTGCAAACTCAAGTTACACCAGCCTAGGTTTGATTTGCCAACAGTAAAAAAGTCTCCCAAAAAATATTGGAGTTCAAGAGGTTTTCAACAAATAAGGGATCCAAATCAAACAAATCTTTTCAAATCCTTTATCCTCTATTTGTACTAGCTAAGCTAACTCGGTCATTGAGCTAATGTGGTCAACAATGTGGCTAAAATTACATTATACTCTCCTGTGATGAGTCTTTCAACTGGTGCTATTGATTGTGTTGATATGTAGTGGTTGCAATAATCATTTACCACTTATTGCTTTTGACACAGTAACTCTGGTCCACAACATATTTAACCAAAATTTTTTTTTCTTTAACTTACCTAAGAAAAGCTTTATTTACAATTGCAAATCAAGTTGCAACATTGGCCTCAGTAAATATATGCTGGAAATTTAAGTAGAACCTGACCTTATTGTTATAATTGCTTGATGAATGATATTACGGGTGTAAAAATGTCAATGAGATATAAACCACCTTACACTTAGTTATGTCTTTGAAGCTGCGATAAAGGATAATAGTATATCAATCAGGGGCATAGCTGTGAATTTGTCGAGGAGGGTAAGCTGGTAGAAGAGTAAGTGCTGCAACACCGTAGGCACTAAGAGTACTACAAAATGTTGACCTCCCAGATCTCTGGGAGTGGCACTTTTTAGACCAAACATTGTGGCCTGCTGCATAAAAATGGGAAATACTAGGGATATCATAAAACAAAATTGAAAAATAACAAATATGCACAGGGAGGTGCAGCTCCACCACTTCCCAGTGTTGGCGGTGTGTCTGATTTAAAATTTAAATTTAGTAGAATCGTTCCAGTGGTGATTAATTGTACTAACATGCACGCAAATACCGATAAAGACAACGCAACATCATGTTGCAAAATATTGAAGCTGTTTATTTGAAAGACAAGTGGTGTTTTATTCCCATGATGTAGTTTGGCAGATCTTTATATACATAAAATCTAGCACAATAATTTCAATAATTTGAATCACACATAGAAATTAAGTTACTTGCCATATTGCACATGAAAGACAATTGATGGACTTCAAGGCAGTTCAAGATGTTATTAATTACTACAATTTAACAGTAATATACCAGGCTCAATCCTTTGGTAGATCAATCAAGGTTCAAAAGTAAAGAATACAATATGCATTACTATTATAACTTATGTGTTTATTTAATTTTTGCTTTTCAGATTTTCTGTGGTTACGAATCTTAAGGCAGTTAGTTTTACCCAAATCCTTCCATGAAATGCAGGATTTCAGCTAAACTCACCACCTTGATCTTGTGTGTTTAATGTAAACTAAAGTCACCACCTTCATCTGGTGGGTTCAAATTAAACTAAACTCACCCACCTTGGTCTTCAATTTAAAGTTATTCTAATGCAGTTGGTTCGACAAAACTCCAGTGTTTCTAAATGCAATGGTAGTAACGTGATGAGGTATCTGAATAGCTGATGAAGTGAACATTTAATTTTTCTCCAATTCTAGTAGTGGCACCTGATATGTTCATATGTATGGGACTACTGTCTGTCCCTTGACACTATTCCATAAAAGTTAGTAATTGTAATTGTAAGGGAGGTATAGAGTAACTCCCAGGGCATTTTTGTTATGGATTAAACATTGCTCAATAGTGGCATCCATTATGTCATGTAAGTACAGACTGGAATGCCTTTGACAAAAGCTATACTAGAAGTGTTCATCTGGAGAGGCTGAAGAGTCGAACAGTTTTGAAGGGCTTAATTTGAGAGGCAAGCACAGATCAAGGTGCCACTACTAATGGAATGGCACACAGAATTTTACACAAACATAGTGCAAAATGACTAACATACTGATCTAGGCCTTAACAGTTTCAGCCAATATTTTCTAAGTACTGTACCAAGTTTTTATTTAGGTGTATTTTGACTTTACAGGAAAAGTTACTTCTATCCATTAAATTTTTTGTCTGATATTTTTCATGCATATTACTAAGGAAGTTTTGGCCATGCCCCCTTTGTCTCTTTACCCAACCTCCCTCCCTAACCTGCTGGTTACTCCATTGGTCACTAAGCTGCGAAGAGTACCTTCATCTCAAATATTGCTGTATGACCCCCCTGGTTATGAGGTTAAAATATACTCTAAAATACACTCGTTTAATGTCCATCCACTGGTGATTGATAATGATTATGGCCAAATCCAGTTGAGACTGAGATTATCTGAGTGATACCAAGTTACATGAAAGAGATAAATGATGATTCCAATCACCTTCCAATATGTTCATCAAGGTGGAGAGTCTGCTAAACTTCCCCCTCAGGTAGCTTGGTAATGTGCCTGCACGTTCAATCCAATAAATAGGACTACCTACAGAATGTTTCAATCATCATTCATCATAGCTGCTAAGCCAGTATGCAAGATGCTACAAGATGCGCTCCTTGTTTCTGGCTTCATCATGAGGATACCTTCATATGATGTAATTGCCTCTCTACACACTTTTCTCAAGTGCTCTGGTAAACTTAAGCAACTGAATGTAATTGAGCCCCAACTCTTTACTCACTGCATTATGAAAAAACTCTGGCGCCCTCTGTGACTGCCTTAACATTTGGAAGAGCATTTCTCCATCAACATCTTTGAATCTTGCAACAAGTTCCTGCAAATGATTTTCTTTAAGCCAGTTTTCAACATCAGCGGCACTCCATGTACTCATCTTTCCACCTGTTGATTGTGAGGCTAGTGTTGGCTCTCTGCTAATTTGTGCAGGCACGCTTGCTTTACTTGGTTCTTGAGTTTTGGGCATAACATATCCTGGAAGATACAGAAATATCAGTTTCAATATTAAACCAAGAACAAATGGTGATGGGAATAAGTCTTAAGAGACTTTACAAGTAACAGGAACCAATAACCACACAGATATATTCCTTAAAAATTTAGGACACACCTACTTGTACACAGAAAAAGAAAAAGTTATTGCAATGCAACTAGAAAAAATGTTAAGTGTATGTATCATTGCTTTCTCTTTACAAAATGAAAGAATTGATGTGCCACAAAATGTGAAGCGCATTTGAGGAGCAAGTCTATAAAAATCATCAACAGACATGAATAACATTGGTTTTCAAACACTTCCTATGATAATATCACATATCCAACATGCACAACATTTATCTATCAGCATACTTACATATTACTGCAGGCTTACCTTTTTTCCCCATATTGCCTAATGTATGTAGCAACTCTGTGTATTCTGCTGGCCTGCTTGAATTATCATAGAACTTGTAATATTTGAGGGTACCAATCAATGCTCCAAGCCATCCATCAGGAGTGTAATCTTGCTCCACCATCAAAGGAACAATTTGTTTATTCTGCTTGTAAGCATAGGTTGCTTCTAGAAACAAACAAAAAAAATGAGCAAATCTTTCTAGAAACAACATGAAGGGTGCAAATCCAAGCAGCACTCGAACCAAGCTTATGGAATACCAAAATAGACAAGGGAAATTGCAGTTGACAGTCAGATTTGCCAAATGTCAAGCAACTGTATTCTGTACCTGATTCAATGTACATTGAACAAACGTGAATTTTAACTAATGGGTTGTGACTAAATCAATGTTACAGATAACTGTCCATCAGCAGTTTCCTAAAATCATGGGGGTCAACTTAAATGCAATCTGGTATTCTTTACCTGTTCTGCAACTTTGACTATCCTTGTACTTCTGTGAGAAACAAACCAACACAACAGCAGCCTTCTCAACAGCATCTGCCATTGCACCGAGAATGTCCCCATCTGTGGAAACAGGAATGAAAAATTCATGATCACTTGTTTGATGTACTGCATTTAGTGTGACACAAAGTTTCTTTATACCTACATTATAGTCTGAAACAGTTGCTTGGTTCATATAAGGTATTGGCATGAGTTGTACAATATTAATTATACACAAAATGCATGATAGTACCAGTACCTACACCACTAATTTCTTCCACTACCAGTAATGCAAATTCAGGTGCTCAACATTTACTGCAATATCATTCAGACCTAACACCAGAACGGCATACTTCTAAAGTATGTGACAGTTCAGAAAAACAACTGACATCACAATACACGACCATTGTTACAACAAGCACAGTGTAGAGTTGTAGTGTACACCTCCTGCTCTCCACTGACCACAATCTGCATGCGAAAACCTCTGTTCTAGAACTTTTCGACAATACTTCATTAATTCAGGTGACATAAAACTCCAAATGTTGGCAATGTGATAATGTACTGTAAATCCAATGGTCAAGGAAGTGAGTGTGAACTAGAAGCAAGAAACTTGCTGCACGGTGACATCCCTGCACTGAATAGCTGAGTTAGTGACTGTAGCAAGTATGGCAGGTTTCTGGACAGTTCCCTTCCTGAGAGACTATTCCCCTAATCCCCTCTTTAACCCCAAACCTTTCCTTAACCCCAACCCTTTTTCCTGAAGGAATTACCAGGGTGAAGTTGTTCTGGGGGAATTCTCTAGGTTGGAAATTTTTTCAGACCTGTGGGAATTGTCCAGAAGAGTTTGTCCAAAGGGTGATTGTCCAGGGGGTTATTGTCTGGGGTGGAGAGCTGTCTGACAAGCAATGAGACATGTCCTGACATCTACTGACTGTTCATAAATAGGATTATGGAAGTGTCTGAGCAGTTGAAACAGTGACATTCAAGGTTTACTACCAGGGGAATTACATGTGTTGAATGGTGCATTAATATGTGTGACAATATCAGCAATTTCAAATGCTTTGGTCTAAAACTTCAACTTTCTAGAGAGACTGCCACAACACATGTCCTGATGGTGATGTTCTTACCAAGTTTGTCGACATCCATCCACACATTATATCCATCACTCTTCAAGGAATCTCTTAGTAATAGCATGCTTTCTTGTACATCCCACTGGTAGCTAATCATGACATGGCTATCATTTCTGTAGTCTGCTATCTTTCTCTTATGCTTAGACTTCACCAACTCCTCTGCTGTCAGAGAGTCCGTTTCGAGATTGATCGCTCCTTCCATTATTTCCCACAATGCTCCAAGACATTGCTCTCTTATTACATTGTCTTCAGAGTTTTTCAGTTTTAAAAGACCTGTTCAGAAATAAAGAGGAAAATTAATTCAAGAAACGCTGGAGACTGGACTGACTTTCCAAAGGAGGATACCATAGTTATGAGTAAGCCTGTTTTGCAAATAAATACTCGTTGCAGGAAACACTCTTAACATTCTGTGTTTATGAAAAGCACAGATCAAACAGGACAATTCATGCAGATGGTATGAACACTACTACAAAATTTTATCAATAATGCTTTAAAACTTTTACAATATTTTGATAAATGTTACACTACTAAGCAGGGTTGTTCGATTTAAATCAAGCAAGCTGATTACAATCATGATTAAAATCATGACTTTTACAAATAAAAAATCATGACTAAAATCAATTTTATTTGATTCAAATTGATATATTTCATTCAAATCACTGATTAAAATCGTGATTTTTTTTTTTAAATCAACAATCAACAAAAAACCAACAACCCTGCTACTAAGAATCCTGAAAAAAGTCACACGAATGTTGAAAAAATTAAGAAAGGCTTACCTATAGGATAAATCGTGTACTTCATTTCAACAACACAATAATTGGATGTAAACTAACCTTCAATAAGTGCCATGTTTTCTCTCATTCTTTGCCTATTGTCATCGACAAAAGCGAGCTTCCAGAGTCCTTCTGATGCTAATCTATGTTCTTCCTCCGAGCAGTTTTCTCCTAACATTCTGACCATGAGCGGGACAGCTCCATTATCCATGATCTTAACTTTGTTGTGATCATTCAGAGCTATCTGATTCAGTCCTTGTAAAATTTCAATTGATGAAAAGCCATATTTCTTTGTCCTATGACTTTTGTAATTTAGAGATTCCCTCAGCATACCTACAAGAAATCCAATGGCATTGTCAGTTGCCTCCAGAGTCGCATATTCATGTTCACAGAGGATGTACGATAAGACCAAAAAAGCCTTGGCTTGAATGATGAGGAATGTACTTCGAGAGTATGTCGTCAGGAGGCTGACACAATTTTGAATGTGTCGTATTTTATACCTGAGCATTGGAACTTGTCTAACCATGTTGTGTATTGTCCCTAATGTTCCCTTTATAAGAAGTCTCCTGCTTTCACTATTCATTTTATCAAAGGCTAAGTCTGGATCTTCCATGTCACTGACAAGTAATTTTAGACAATCTGTTTTGCCTAACTCTTCAGCCAATGTTTTAGACCAATCTGTAAAGGTCCACCATGCAGCCTTGAAGTTCTTTAAGTTACTCATTGCTTGATAAGGTACTGGGTCCTCTGTGGATTTCTTTTTTCCATGACCTTTGGATAAATCAACAGAATGTAAATCTGACCAGATTACAGGAAAGAGAGAGGCGTAGTCTAGTTCAACCATCAGATTCACAATGTCATCTCTTTCATTGACTTTAATTCCTGGAGGAGAGGATGCTGCACGGATGGTAAGAAAGTGTGCATTGCAATCTTTGGTCTTAAAATCAGAACATTGTTTCAGACTCTCAATTGCCTCTTTTAATGACTCCAAATGTTCCTCTAGTGTCTTTGGTTTTTCTTTCTTTGTTTTTTCTGTCTTCTCTTCACCATCTTTTTTACTTTTCTGGATGCTTGAACTGCTGCCCATTTCACTGCTTCCCTTAATATCACGCACGAGGGGTTTTCTTGTACACCTTAAAAAAAAGTATTGAGTTATTACACATTTTAATGCAATTGTATTGTCCTAAGAATAAATACTAAGCATGCTCACAATGCAAAAAAATCTTTGTGGTTTTGATGATGTAAAGTACAGTAACATGCTGTAAACAGCAGTAATTAATACACTGAAGCAATAGAATATTGACATTATGTATAAACAAACACTGTAGGTCTGTACATGGTCTCCTCACAGGGTTAGGGTTAGTTAAGTTTTTTTGTGGTTTTCATGGCAGAATACATCATTATCACAATGTGTAATAAAACTTCACAATGTACGAGAGATTCATTATTTTCGACAAGAATTCAAAATTATTGTCGTTCTTACATTTTCTATAACATATACCTACAAGCTTCCGTTCATCAGGCCATGAAATGGCTCATTACAGAAATGCACTCGTCTAAATACCCAATGTATCATGGGCCTTCTTTGGGTATATAATTCAAGTAAGCCAACCTCAAACTGACTTGGATAGACACCTGCTAATCTTATTCAGTAGAGACTACTAAGTCTATTCATTTCCCTTCCGATGTCTATTGAGGTTGAGGTTGGCTTACATTAAGTCTACCCTTATTTGGCCAGGTTTTTCAACTGCACACAGGATATGTGAGCAATTGACCAGATGACTCTAAGAATAAAATTTACATGCATGACTGCAAATTTTTGTCAAAATCTATAAGGAATTCCTTGACATGTGATAAACTGTGTTTGATCAAAGTTTTCTAGAGTTTGACCTCACCTGACTTTGACATCAAATGACCTAAACCAAGAACAGTTCTTGTTCTCATTGTGGTTGATATACTGTACATGGTGATTCAATAAATAAGGGTGCCAGTCAAGTTGTTGTCCCACCTTACATTGTGACATTTTTCACCTTCAGATTAGCAGGACAAGAATGCATTAAACTATTCAGAGATTTTGCTATTCACAGGCTATAATGAAGCTATACAGTGCATATTCTCAATCAACATATATTCTGTCGTCTCATGAAATGATGTTACTGTAAGTGCAAAATACTGATTTTTTCCGGGTGTATTTCGTGTAACATGTTCAGACAATATTAGCAATGATTACTATTCTGAACATGATCTGCCAGACACCTCCAAATTTTTAAGTTGCAAGATACTTTTTTTAGAAGCACTTTCTTAGTACTGTGGAAGAGGATTCAGTTTCACAAAATTTGCAATTACAAGAAGAAGAACACAGTCTCATAACATTGACAGCATTCTCACAATAATTAAAGTAAAAGCTTCAATGTGTAGAGTGCGTATTCTATCATTGTGACATCCTACCGCGCAACGCTATACGCGCTGCGTTGGTAGGCGTCACATTAGAATGTAATTACTTAAACTTGTTGGAATAATTGAACAAACAGTGGAAAACAAGAACGTAGAACAAGCGGTCTAACATCGTGAAGTTGATTTCCCTTAACGTAACAAATATAGGCCTACGCCCCAAATATGTCAAATATGCACTGCTGATGTTTCTTGTTGCAACAAATATCACCCTCATTTAGCCGTTAACTTATTTAAAATTGATGCTTTTTCCTCGTCCCTGCGCATGCGTCTGATCTGTCCAAATTCTCAGACTGTCTTGAACAAAATGGTTGGGACACTTTGTTGTACATTTGAAATATAATACTAAATTTGTAGGTGTCCAAGATTGTAGAAATAAAAAGATGAGTTAGTAGCCTAGGCCTAGTAGTTAGGCTGAATAGCCTACGTCAATTGGAGTCAGGCCGACTATATGCAAAATAGGCTATGACTGAGTGACTGCGAAACTTTTAGCACATCTAAACGTAAGTCTTGGGCCAAGTGGTAGGTAACCTCGGGTAATATGGAACGATTGGTTTACTACGCACCTGTCAGGTTATGGTAAAGACAAAACGAAGTTATTCCATGTGCCCGTAAGGGGAAAATTACGTTAACAATAACATTGCATCGACTTAGGTGGCCATGTTGTAAACAGTCGTTGCCATGTGGTTGCCATGCAAAGAATACGCAAAAAAGTAACTAACGTGAGTGGGTTTCTTATCCTAAATCATACCTTCGATTGAAACGTTAACGTTGTTCAGCGCCTTAGAAAAATCACACCGTAGGACAAGTCTTGTGAATTGTGACTGATACTGATAGCGATAACAATCCTTAAATTTAGATATATATTATGCAAGCCTCAGTAGTCAGTGTAGTAAATTGTACGGGAATTTCCCTGTATGCAATGAGTTAGTAATTGATGAATGACGCACACCGACTTTCTCCATTGCCATAGAAACAGTCAAAGGTCAGTCCTTCCTCCCTCGCCAGGTCAGCTGTTCAACTTGTATACTCATCGCACACACGTACGCGACGTATAATACTAAGGCACGCACTTTACATTCCCTCACAGTCTTTCTGTCGTGCATGTGGTATCCTTCGTGTAATCGGTAGTAAAACTAACCAGCTTGAATTTGAGAGCTTGGCATACTCATTGAAGTGCGTAAATTTTCTCGACGTAACTTTCAAGGGAGAATAGAAGAAATTCCCAACCATGGCCACAAATTCTTCTCTAGTTGTTCGTCTGGTATCTGCCTCTGTGATGATTGCAAATCGAGCTGGCAGTATAATTCGTGATATAATGAAAGCCGGTGACTTGGGAGTTGTGCATAAAGACAAGGTAAGGAAGGGAGGTCTCTTTCAAATTCAATTCATGCAGTTGCAATGTTTAGAAGGCTCAGTGACTCACGTTTCACGATCACCATCACTTTAGCCTAAGGCAGTAATTTTTTACCTCTGGCTAACACCGCACACGAGTCTTCGAACATACACACCTACCATAATTTTGACTTTTTGTTTCTCACTAATTTAAGATACTACTCAAGTGCTTAAGTTATGGTTTGAATAGTGGCACAAAAGACCTAGGCCCTAGTTAATGAAGTTCAGGTGCCCCAGGTCTTCTATGGGGAGATCTGCATTTTGTATCTTGGTGTGTTCAAACCGTATCACCACTTATGACTTAAATAAGGAAGGACCTAGTGTGAAGTGAATTAGTTTCCAGCACTGAGAGGGCAATTAATGGAGTAACAGAAAAAACAACTTGGGCCTTAGGCCTATGAAGATGTGCGCCGCCCTATGGCACTTCTAAAACTCAGTAAATAATTTCTCAGTAGTTCACTGTGCAACGAATTTGTCAAGTGTATATTGCTGACTACTTCAGTATCTTTCAAACTCTTGCAAATGTTGGCTGTATTAATTTCCACTGAGAATAATTTTATATGTTGTTTAATTTCTTGTTAATTTTATTTCTCTTTAATTTAGGAACTTATGCGATACTGTAATTCTGAGTCACTTTTTCACATACGCTTATCTACGTTTCAGTTTGGATAGTTTCATACGGAAATGCGATTGCCAGAGAACGGTGCTCAATTTAAAATTACTGCTTTGAATTGTCTCTACTGTTTCATTGTGACACAGCAATGCAACAGTAAATGTCAGTGATGTTGAGTTCATCCCCTGCAAGATACACACATTAGTGTGAAGTACTGTAAGTTGTGTATGTACTGCACACCTACAAGAAAAATGGGAACACAGGCAATTTATAAAAGTTTTATAAAACACCACACCTACCACACTCCTTGATTTCTTGAGAGGTGTGAAAGAATTCTGCTATCCGGAAGCCAAAA
Source organism: Stichopus horrens (assembly GCA_009801055.1). Lineage (NCBI taxonomy): Eukaryota > Metazoa > Echinodermata > Holothuroidea > Aspidochirotida > Stichopodidae > Stichopus > Stichopus horrens. The sequence goes on along the minus strand of VJOZ01047642.1, from coordinate 1,201 downwards.
ATATAGCTTGGGGTGAGGAGTTACTGCCTTAAAGCCAGGTTCTTTCCAGTCTCTATCCTTGTAGTAATTCAAGTGTGCTTTTTAAGTGAATGTACAACATTCTGGTACAGTACCAGTCAATAGACCTATATCTTGACCACCTAAAATCACATTTTGGTGTTCAAGTTAATTGCAGATGAATTCCATGCAATCATTGTACCGGAAATGGAATACGAGTGGGGGGGGGAGAGACATAAAAGTAAGTAAGTCTATAAGCTTGTGATAAAGACTTACTTCTAGTGGGAAAGTTCAAGTATGGACTTTCTTTGTAATTTAATGATTGGAAATTTTAAATATTTTAATTGTCATTCACTCAATTGTGATTCATTCAGGTTATGCCAAGTGTTCTGGTGTACTACTGTACAGTATTAAGCCACAGTGTTATTGAAAGTTTAAATGCAATCAGCATTTTTAATATCAAAACTATTAGAACAGAATATCAGAACTGTAGGTACTACATACAGTACCTGTATGCAACTGCCTCAGATTAATGTTAATTTCTTTTTGGTGATTCTATTTTTAGAGCAATATGTTCAATTATGCATTCTTTTAACCATAGTACTGTTGCTACAGTACTGACATTTTGCCATCAATGGTTGATCAATCACATTGAATGGTTCTGTGTATGTTAGAGATTGTTGAACTTATCCTCATGATGAATTTTGAGACAAGCAGGTCATCTAAGAGCAATTGAGCTTGCATTCATACACACTGATCATGTATACAGTAATGTGTGACATTTCTGTTTGTAGTTTTTGTCCAATTTTGATGTGTGATATGACTAAGTGTACAGTATGGTACAGTAGTGATCATTCAGTCATTCAAAATGACCAAAAGAACTGCTGAACTCCCAAATAAGCAGTTGCCACTTCTGTATTTTGAAAAATCATCCAAATGTTGCAATTTTCT
>VJOZ01047620.1:0-12563 GCA_009801055.1 Stichopus horrens | reverse complement strand
AATTAGACAAAGGGGGGAATTCCCTCCTATTTTTTAAAGCTAGCGCTAACCCAGGCGATATGGTAGCCTAACATATTTGTTTGTTCCAACTGATAATTGCAACTTAGACTTGATCTATCCCATTCATTGTTGAAAACACAAACAGCTGTAAATCTTTCATTTTAGCCCTAAAGGAATACTGCAAATTACAATAAGGCTTATAACATCCATGCTCTTTCAGGAAGTCCACCAAAGAGGCAAAGACTGACAATTTCCACTGGTAGGAACATAAACTGACTTATTTTTTTCACTGTGTCTTGCCCACCTTACTAATTACAAGTCATTTAGATCAATGCACATATCAACACTGAAGCACCAAGAATTTCAGTAACCACAATAACCAAAAGTCCATTTCTCAGGGCATGCATAAAAATTTCTAAATTTTCTGTACGCTCTTGAAGCAAAAAGCCCTAGCCTTGTAAAAAATGCTAATGACATTGAAAATAAAAATGTCACAGGAATGCACCTCCTAGCTAATAACACCTTCCTACCACATTTGCAGCATATCAGAGAAGGCACTGCAAAGATTTGCCATATCAGGAATTTTAACATTCAGGCCCCCCCTCCTTAAATTAATATGCAAGATATAGGCATCAAAAGCAGGCAAGCCTCACATGATATCATACATGTTTATGCCTTCTTGAGAGGAATGTACCCTAAACATTATGGTACATCAGGATACTACATCATGTTCTATCATGCAAAAAAGCTTTTCTCTAAACATGATTTCAGCACATTATGTGTATTATGTGAGGACTAGGTGCCAACAACAACAGGGCACATCTATTCAGTATGATACATGTACCCACCAAGTTTGAGAATTATTGAGTTCTCACTTATTGAGTCACATACCTTGTATTCCAATTGTCACATAAGGTCCTGCTCACTCACTAATATGCAAGCTATGGGAACCAAAAACATTGGGGCACATCTACTAAATATGATACACACACATACACACACGGACTTGATTGCATAGATTCCTTTGATAACACGAGGAACCAAAAAGTCAAGTACATTGTAAGGTACCAGTAACAACACTAGACAGGACAATTATTAAGGTATGCATGGACCCATCATTCCAGAGCACTACATGACCAATGCCATCACAATCTAAACAGTTTCAAAACTACCACACTATTTTACATGTTCAGAATTTGAATGCAATCTTTGTATCTGTGAAATGGAAATCCATGTCACTTGTTGGTGGGAAACAACTGAGTGTCAGATATCTATCTTTCCATTTTTCCTTTTGAAGCACAATATATAAGGGGTAATGAGTTATGTCACTTTATTACATCTATCACTTCACACTACATTAACATAACTATAAATGAAAGAGACAACTGGTAGTATCCATAAATTGTGGAAGATTACTCATGCTGCTTCTCACCATGGATTCATAGACTTAACTACGTTAACAAGAAACATGAAACTCAGTTTTCCATAAATTTTGAAATATGACATTGAGTTTTCTCAAGTGCCAACAAATAATACCCATTTTTATATATGTAAGATGCTGGTGGTAAATATCAGCTAGTCCCTTCATTGATTCCCTCCCAAAGCAGACTGTTTCTTCTCACCTCTTGCTCTGGGAGGTTCTCAGCAATGATGCCTTCATCAGCAGACTCTCCTCTCTCTTTCATCTCCTCCTTGATCCTCTGGATGCGATCCCTCTTCACATTACCAGCACTGACCAATACACTCTTCAGAGCTCTTAGACCAAAGTCATAATGGAACTGGGATGACAGCTGTTCATCACAGAGTCTGTCCAAATAAAATAAGATTAAGAGTTTATTTACGAAGAATAGCTAAAGATCCTGCACAGTAGTTAAAATTGCATTCTCATTCGACCAGACCAGCACAAACTACAACAAAAATGTACCAAACTAATTTAGAAGTATAAAAACTCACTTTGGATATAGTTAAAGTGAGTTGCAGGAACAATACACCACAGGAACATGACGGTACTCACTGGAAAAATGGAACAATCTTCGAAGCCAGCTTTTCTGCCGATCGGAAACCCTGTGAGTACAGCATAACTTGAGCAATGAGCTGGCGATTGGGTTTGGTCATGGCCAGACTTCTAAACAGTTTCTTGAGATTGTCAGGCAGATTGGAACGTCCGGCATACCCGGGATTCATGGTGATGAAGATTGCCATGTCAGGATTTACTCGAACCTGTTTGTTGACCAACTCAACAATGATCTCTTCTGCAAAAGAGGATTTGATAAAACAAGACACTGTGAAGGAAACTGTGCTGGTTGGTGATAGCAGAATGTAGAATTCCAAATCTACCAGGAAGATGTATACCCATGACATATGGGGCTGACTTGTAAAACTGGTATAACCTAGTTGAACTAAAGCCACTTGTTGTATGAAAAGATAATTTACCAACTGGAAGATTTGTCACAGCCTACAACAAGACTCTCATGGGCTCTATGGTTCATTGCATGGAGATTATTTTAGCAGTAATCCTTTGCAACATGCAAAGTCCTTTATCAAACTGCTGCTGAAAGGAATGCTGGCTAAAGCAGAAACAATCTATGACATACTCAATTTCTTAACTTTTAAAACAAAAACTGAAACCAAAGAGGAATGTTAATGACCATCAATTGGAACCTGTCTTCCCCTCTGTTGACCTATATTTTCAAACAGGGAGTGTCTCAATAGCAAGCTGTTCACCACTGTCTGACCTGATTAACCCAAGTGGTGATTAACTAACTATTTGTTAGTCTATATCTAATAACACACATTCAGCAGAAGTCATTGGACTGACCAAAGTTAGACACTGAAAAGGGTTCCACTACAACAATGTTAATTTGACAAGCCTTTCACACTGTAAAGCAAAATGTGCAGCAAAGAGACATTTAGCATGATGTCATGAAATGGTCCATATGTGACCAAAAATCCTACACAACCTGAAGGAAACAATACTACTACAGTAGTAATGTGACACGATTTCAACTTAATATCTGTAGGATAAGAGGCATTTTGCATGATTTCATAACATGGCCCATATGGCCCACTTGGCCCCCAAATCTTGAACACCTCGAGTACCATTACCACAATGCTGATTTGATAAACATTGCACATTGCAAAACAAAATATACAGAAAAGCATGACTTCATGAAATGATCCATGTGGCCCCATATGGGACCAATAATGCTGGACAACCTGAAGGAACCGCTAACATAGAAGACATGTGACATAATTTCAACTGACTACCACAGAATCTGTAAGAGAAGAGGCATTTTGCACAATTTCTTAATTAAGGGTCCATTTGGCCCACCGACCCCAAAATCCTGAACATCCCAGGCACCAGTAACAAAATGCCAATTTGACACCACCATTCTCATTTTAAAGCAAAATATGCAGAAAATAAACAATTTGCATGATTTCATAAAATGGTCCAAATGGGACCACTAATCCTGAACAACCTCGCGGAACCTCTGCCATAATAGTAAAATGACACAATTTCAATTTAATACCATACAGTCTGTAGGAAAAGAAGAGACATTTGGCATTACTTCATAAAATGGTCCATATAGCCCATTTGGACCCCAAAATCCTGAACAGCTTGGAAATACCACTACTGTAATGCATCTATGTACCAAGTATTAACTAGAAGAAATATAACTGAAGATGTCCTGTTCAAAAAGTTTGCAGAATATGAGCCCAGTTCCCTTGATGACCTTTGACCTCCACCAAAAACAATAGGACACACTTTCTCAATATGGCAGACCCACATACTAAGTTAAGCTTACATCCAACTTTTCCCGCTTAAGATAGACCATACCCAAGCAAGAGTCATAGAAACAGAGTTTTGCCCCAATGTCACCAGATGACCTTTTAACTTCTACAAAAAAAAAATAGGGCACGCCTTCTAAATATGGTGAACCTACATACCAAATTTGACTTTCATTCGACTTTCCCCTGTTGAGTTAGCGCATACCCAAGCAAGTGTCACCGACACACTCACACACACCAACCTGACTGCATAGATTCCTTTGCTGATGCAAGCCACCAACAAAAGGATGATAAAAATATGCACTGTCTCCTGCTGTGCACTGCACTACACAGAATTCAAATTCAGAAGACCGAAAATACTGAATTTTATGACATACTTGCTGGTCTTTGCCTGCTGGTTACATCAAATACTTGTTTACCCACAAGAAGAGAAAAGAAAAAGTACTGGCTGCGAGCTAACTTTTTGCACCTCCTAGTGAACCAAATAACCTTCAATATACACCAAAACCAAACACCATCTAAGCACCACCGGTAAAGTGCCAGGTTACTTCCCGTTTGAAAAAAGTGTGTCCACCAGACGTGCAGTACTTGAGTCTGTACCCACACTCTTGTACATATTTCTGTACTCCTACTTGCACTCATGGCTTTGAACTTATACTCACATCAGAAGATTTGAAAATCGAGTACTCCTACTTGTACTCATGGATTTGTACTCGTATTCATGATCGTACTTGAGCGCTCGTACTCGTTCTCACAAGTACCCAAATTTCAGCTCAGGATGTTAATACTTCTAATTTTCACAGATCTTTTCTAATTTAATAGAACTTATAAGCTCCCTGTGCTGATCAACAGAGACTCCACTGAGAAAACTTTACTGCTACAGTCAACAATACTATTTGTAACACAGGATTAACACAGGATTCAACAAACTGAAGAAATTACTACAGTATTAATCGCTTGTGGGTATTAAATACTTTTTCAGTGTATCGTCGTCTTATGCATTTAAGGACTTTATCTGCCTGAAACTGCCTTAGTGCACAGCAACATAGAGCCAACATCCTTTCAAAACTCAAAAACACCGGTGTTATTTTTAGTTGTGGGTTAGTGTACTTCCAGTACCAGAGACTTGGGACTGGCTGACATGTTTGCATTTGGAGAGTATGCCTAGCTTACTGTACATCTTAGCAACTGAAATGATATGAACTGACCAGTCTTGGAATAACCTGCTTTGGTCAATGCTAAAAACTTTCAAAGCAACAAACCCAAGTAAAAAACAAGCTAAAATCCACTGAAAATTAAACCTGGATATTCAGTCTTCTTTACAAGCCAGAATGGAGCTTAATTAGCTTCTTACCTATATTTGAAAACCTTGTTTTGTAGCAGACTTACACTTAATCAAAATAATTTTGAGAGAAGTTACTTTGAAATACAACAATGCCATTGAAACGACTGCTAGATGTTTAAATCCAAGTACCTCTGCTCAGTATGCAATAATAATTGTTTCTTTTAAAGTGCAATCCCAAGTTTTCACTACAAAGCTGAATTGCAAGTTGTGATTTGTGTGGGAGAAAATGGACTTTTTCACAAATTGGTCATTCAGTTTCAAACATGCAGTTAATATTTTTGATTAAGGTCAGACAAAATGAAAATGAAGAATTTTTTATGGCAGTAAATGTAATCATAATTACACCACAAGTATTATTTCATTGATTTCAGCCGCAGGTTAAATCAGTCACTATTACTATTGTACAAAATGCAGTGATAAGAGTGGTATATAAAGCTTAGATGTTATACATTTACAAACAGACAAACAGCTCATCAGCTTAATGTTTGCAGATCAGGAAGCCCCTTGGTTCATCAAGGATCCCCACACCAGAGTTATGAGCACCAACCAGATTCATATAGTTCTCCTTTTGACAAGTGCTCAGAGGTTAATGATGTTGGTGTGTATTGATCGCTGACAAACCTGCCCCATGTATGCTCCCTTAGCCTGCCCCATGCGAGTAACATACACATCCTAATCTGACAGATGTAAGTGTATCCCCAGTCTCATAGCATAGCAACTTTCCAAAAGCTGAAAGGGTGACAGTTCCATTGTCCCACTGGCTGACAGCAGTATCAAACAGAGCGGATGACTTGTTGAATGGGACTTCCCTTGTCAGGCAACCAGATATCCACAGGGATCACATCCAGGGACCTCTAGTATGCAAGTCATTATAATCAGATCACCAGGCCAACTCCTCTTTAAATTACCTTGAAGATAATTGTATGTTTCTGCTGTTATATTACTTCAGCCTGAAACACACTAAACAAATGTACTCAGCAAATGTTCTCGTATTCATTGTTGTCCTTGTACTCTGAGGGTTTGAAAATCAGGTACTCTTTCTCATACTCATGGCTCTGTAGTGGTACTCAGGGCCTTGTACTCATACTTGCAATTTTGTACTCCCAGTCTGGTGTCCAAAAACTGTATTCAGTGTATGGCCTCTAATATCCCCTATGACCTTTGACCTCAAAAACCTTCACAATCTTATTTACTCAAAAAGAAGTACACAACCTCCAAGTTGGAAGTTCATGCAACGTGTGGATCCTGCGATACTGCAAAGATTAGTTGCCTACATTCAGCCTACTTGGGACCTCACAGGACCTTTGACCAGCAGCAAAACAATCCCAGTCAAGATTTGTATCTCCTCCCTGCACACTTACTTTGATCTATCTTGCACCTTTCCCTCCAAAAACTAGAGCGTTAAGAATGTTCACAAGCTCTTCATATTATGGCCTCTGATGAACCCATATGACCTTTGACCTCCATGAATCACAATCTCATTTAATGAAAAGGGAGTACATACCCTCCAAGTTCATGCAATATGTAGTTCCTGGCTGCTAGTGACCTCATATGACCTTTGACCTACACCAAAAACATCCAAGTCGATATCTCTATATATACTACCCACACACCAACTTTCACCTATCTTGTACCTTCCCTACAAAAACTAGAGTCCTAACTAGATCGTTGTTACAAACAGATGCAAACTCAGAGAAATGAGAGTGCTAAAGAGATTGTTGTTTCACACACATACGCACACTCAAACTCAGAAGAAAAAATTACCATCCCAAGGGTTTATTGCCTGCCTTCGGCAAGAAATAAAAAACAAAGGATAACGAACATACCAATTTTGAAATTCAATCACATTGCCCTTCCTGAGATACCATGTCTACAAGGTTTTCAAACTACGACTTTTGCTAACCTCATGTGACCTTTGACCATTGCGAAAAATCACAGAGATGATCAACTCATCAAGAGCTGGCAATGTTAGCAGTTTGAAGTTCCAGCATCATCCACTTGCTTTGATGTCTTCCTTAAAGGGTTTTCAAATTTTCACCTCTGGTGACCTCAAATGCACAAATGCATTGTGGTTTTTATGATCCAATTATGAGCATGTTTTTCCCTAAATCTGTCATTTTAACATTAGGAAGTGCCACAAGCTACCTACGCTTTATATGAAATATGTACAAGCTTCCTTTCTTGAGATATCATGTCTGCAAAGTTTTCACATGTTGACCCATGTTGACCTCAAGTAACCTTTGACCTCCACTAACCAGAAAGTCAATGAGGATGACTCAAACACTAAAGTACTTTGTAAATCTTGACAGAGAGTTGCTGGCAACTGGAATATTCTCTGAATGCTTAGAAAAGATGATATGAGATATATTAAGTGGTTGTTGGGAGAGGACTTAGAAAATGACTTTTAATGTTCCACAAATTGAAATAAAATATGACCAAAGTCTGTCTAGCAACAATATCTGCAACTAAACATAGATCTACATATTTGTAAGTTGTCAATATGAGAGAACTATGCATTATTTTCTAACATGAGTTACATTTATCTCTTTATATGTTCACATTCAGGACATGTAAAACTCTCTAAGTCTTGCATGCTGGACTTTTGAATCTAGAATCTTTTAGATCTTTAGAATGACAGAAATACATTCACTTCATGTCACATTACAGTGATGGCAAGTCTCCCAAGGGGCAATTCAAATAACAGACATCATCTACTCATCAAGTGCTACCAATGTTGACCCTTTACAGTTCTAGCTGAATTCAGGTGCTGAGATATCTCCTTTCATAGGTTTTCATACTTTCAGCTATGGAGACCCAAATGACCTTTGACTGCCACAAAAAACAACAGGGGTCATATACTCACAGTGGACTACCAACGCACTAACTTTGCAGTTCAAGCACCTTTCCATCCTCAAGATCAGATGTTTGCAAGGTTTTTACACTGGGTCCTCTACTGACTTCACAAGACCTTTGACCCCCATAAAAACTGACAGACATCATCTACTTCTTAGGTGCTACCAATGATAATAGTTTGAAATTCCAGCAAATGTAGTTACTGAGATACATTCCTTAATGTGGTTCCTTGCACAGATGGAGAGCATATAACATAAATTATGAAGTAACAGGGAGCATATTGCATTTTGTACAATAGCCCATATCGTACACATTGACCATATTTGTAACATAAAATCTGCAGAGAGAGAAACATATTTCATGCTTTTATAAAATGGCCCATTGCAGACATTGGACCCCAAACATGACAAACATGCATCCACATGGAGCCACTTCCACAGCACTACTGCAACCAACCACCAACAGTGTTACATACAATATGTAAGAGAAGAAGTATTTTGCATGATTTCACAACAGTCTACTGGCACTATTGTTCCTTGTATTTGAAATATACATGATATGCCTGAGTTCATAAATATCAAAAGGGCCATTTCAATCAATGCAATGAATTGAAGTTGTTGATTACTGCAATATACAGCAATATCTGATTCATTTGAAAAGGCAAAAATGCTGTGAATCTCTAATTTAAAGTCCTAAAGAAGGGTCTCTTTAGGGCTGTTGTTTGTTCATTTCCTTAGGATTTGAGGCCAAATAAATGCTGGACTAGGTCAATGTTCAAGAGGTTCAAAGTTACCAGGGATTCAATGTTCACCAGATTTGATATTCCCAAGTTTCAATATTCCCAAGTTCCATGTTCCCCGGGTTCCATGTACCTGAGCTTTGACGTTCCCAGGGTCCGAGGTTCTGACGAGTTTACCACACATGTCAGCAGTAGACCCTTCCGCCTTATGATTTAGCAATATAATAGAGAAATAGCCAGCTTATAGGATAGCGTAAGGTCTGTAGAGGTAATCTCTTATTGATGAAGTGTGTGCGAGCTTTCAGAAGATTTTATCTTTATTGAATAGCAGTCTTATCAAAGACATATTCAGGGCTAAAAGTACTATTGTGTGATGGTAAATTGAGCAAAACGGAGAACGAATTGAGAACACTGGGAAATTTAAGAGGTTTGCAAATGACATCAGTAGGCATATTCATGATCTCAAGGTAATCCACTTTTGCACAAACCTACAAAAATGAGTTAAGATGGCTTCCCTTTAGCAGTCTCTTTTCCTCAATACAAATACTGAACTTCTATCTTCTCCAACAGTCACCTCTTTAAAGAGACAGGAGCTGCAGTTTCTCACCTTTCTTTTCATCTGATGCTCTTTCTTTCAAAGCTTCTTGTATTGTCTGAATTTGCTGTGAGACAGCTGAGAGCATCCTCTCCTCCAGACGGTTGAATTCATCAAAGCATCCCCATGCACCAACTTGACAAAGACCCACAAAGATCCTGCCCATGGCCTGTTTGTTTTTGAGGAAGAAAAAGTCTGTAATCATATCACAGCTGGCGACATGATACGAAATTACAAGACATAAAACCAATCAAGCAGTGAGGGTCATTGCAATACTAACATCTGAACCAGTCAATGACTCTTCTGACTTGTCCCTTCACCTCCTTCCTACCCTTATGTCACTCTCACTTTGTGTTACTGTCCATCTTCATCCTTGAAAATACTAGGGAGAATGCAACTAAAACCTCTGTTTGACTCCTTGCACATCTCTCTTTATATATATTTTATTGGTATTTGGGGAAATACAATACATACACCTACATTAAGCTATCTAATTAGTTACTGGCAACAACGGCTGATATTCACCTTTTGCAGAATACAGTACAAACACATAAAGTCAGCTATATTAAAAAAGACCCCAAAACAAAAGCACAACCACCTGGGGCCTCTTAAAATATGATGCTGAAAAACAAAGGTGCTACAACCTAAACTGTAATGATTGATAGGAGAAGCAAGTAATCCACCGTAAAGAAGCGTAACAGGCAATGTGTGGACTAACCTGAAAGTCAAATCTCTCGTCGCAATTGAACACCAAGACAAATCGGCCCAGCTGATGACCTAGGGCTTTCACTGACTCTGTCTTTCCAGTTCCCGCAGGCCCTGTATGAAGGAAAAGACAGAAAAATCTACATTCTCCTTATTTGGGGTCTTTGCAATGTTGTGCTCTTGTTAAGACAGCCTACAATAATAAAAACAATATAAATAATCATTGTGAGGTGATGCAATAGTCTCATACTTGGCACAAATTTGCAGTAGTGACATACCAAATGGTGATCCACCGAGTCTGGCCTCCAGGGCTTGTGTCATGGTCAAGTAGCAGCGATCAGTCAGAGGTGTCTGTACGAGTTTCTCTTGTACACCAAGATACTCAAAGCCATAGTTGAACTTTGCATTGGCCATGCGGATCGAGAGCTGTTGTAACACATCACTGTGTTTGGGGTCAAAGTAGAATCTCATCTGAGACAGCCATTCAAAGGCCGTGGGACCGTTGACCTTGTTCTGTATCAGGGTACGGGTAACATCACGTTGATGGACTAGCTCTGTAATCTGTTTTAGACCATGAGATTTACAAACAAAATGTGGTTAAATAACATTCCTTGATTCCAGTGATATCAACAAAACAGCAGCCCAAGGGCATTATGGTTCCTCCCTAGAAGATTATTACTAGTAAAAGGTTAATCTACAATTTTTGCATCCCCACAAAGTTAGGGCACCAATTTGTTAATAAGAATGCTGATCTGCAAAAAGGGGTTTAACCCATTTTATCATTACTATCTTCATCACACATTACAGAAAGAACTACTACAGTAGGAGTGATGCAACACAAACTTAACTTGTACCATACAACTTGTAGGAGAAGCATTTTGTTACAACATGGCCCATTTGGCCCATTTCAGACCTTGGACCCAATAACCTTAAAACACCTGAATGTGCCACTACCATGGTAATAATGTGGCACAACTTCAACTTAGTACTATGTAGAAGTTTGCATTTTGCATGATTTCATAAAATGGTCCATATGGTCCATTAGTCCTTGAACCCCCAAATATTGACCATCCGTAAGGTACCATAACCATAGTGGTAATGTGATACAACCTCAACTTAATAACATAGAATCTGATGAGGAGAGGCAAGTGGCGTACTTGCGAACATAAAGCCCACATGTGACCTCTAAGCCCAAATTTTGAAAGCTCACTGATGGCTCATAACCAAGGATTATTGTCCCCAAGTTCCAAGAAAATGAATCAAACATTGTTTGAGAGAGAGCAAATCATAGCAATTGTGAACAGATAAGGTACAGCACGTGAGCGATACATAGAGAGCTAAAAGCTGCATCACTATTATAGCTCACACAAGGTTGAACGTTTAGTTACAACTTTTTAGTTATCTGCTACCTTGTACTTCTTTGTAAGTCCCCATTGTTTTTACACTACAGCAAATTCAATAATCATGCTGATGAACCATACAAGCATCCATAGCATGAAAGTGAGTGAAAATTCTCACTCTGACATTTACCTCCACACATACAGTGTATTGCTAGAAACACAATTTCCACAACACTGATGACACACAATGTAACATGTATGACAAAAGTGTATGGTAGCCCAAGATTGCCACATTACTATTCAGGGTTAAAATAAGCCCCTACCCTTTGCCTCTTGCTTGACCTCCATCCAAACAAATAACATTCATCTTCTCACCATAATGCATGAACATACCAGGTATAAACTTTGTCCAAGCTTTCCAAATGGAGATACCAGGTTTTTGCCACTTGACCCGAGATGAACTTTGACCCGCAACAAAAATAGTGGCACACTTTCTTAATATAGCAGACCTACGTATAAAGTTTCACTTTCATCCCAGTTTCACCTATTGAGTAAGAGCACACCCAAGCAAGTGTCACAGATGCACATACACACAAGCCAACCTGACTGCATAAGTTCCTTTGCTGACACCAGGAGAGGATCTTGAAATGAATAGCTCTGGGACAAAGCTGAAACTACTTGGGCAATTTTTTAATGCAAATTTAATTTACTAACAATTACATCAACCTTTTGTAAGAAACATGGAACTGTCTTTTAAATGGTATTATCAGCTCACTTATCGTACATGGGCAAGACGCTAACAAGAGCCCAATGGGCACTGTGGTTCCTTGCAAAGACATAAGGGCAAGTGAAAAGTTTGGTCCTCAAAACTGGGGAACCAAAACTTGGGCTATCAAGAATGGGGCCCAAAAATGGAGTTCAAATCAGATCCAAAAATGTAGGCCCATCTGTACAGTGTCCCCATTGCATTAAGAAATATACCACATGTTAAGATAATAAATTAAAAAATTGGGGCCCAGAAATTGCGTTCAAACTAGGTCCCAAACATTTTGGACCCATGTATAACCATTAAATTAACAAGCAACTAAACATGTTAAAATATAATGAATTAAACAGTTTCCAATTTTTTCAAATTTAAGGATAATGCAAATTCAATTGGTACACACATTGACTATACTGGTTACCATACTGTAGTTG
>VJOZ01047587.1:0-11860 GCA_009801055.1 Stichopus horrens | reverse complement strand
TCTAATCATGTGAATTGAAGTTTTTGTCATAGATGTGAAGTTACTGCTAATTGTATTCATTCATTGATTTTTTGGTTTTTCCACACCATCAAATCAATTTATACAAAGGGAGAACAAATGAGACATAAATAACACATAAATAACACAAGGAAAGTGAACATAAAACTCTTGTGTCTGTAAATAGGACGGACACTCCCTTGAAAACAAGACAATAAAGGTATCAAAACAATTAAATTAACGGTAATCCTCCAGAAGAAATCCCCAAATATATAACTGACCCTACCTCTTGAAGAAAATAGCAACACCAACAACATTTGTACCATCCAAACCTTTACCCCACCATTTCCATCAGGCAGATACTAATGAAAACCTATATCATAAACTGCTCTCCTATATAACTGGTCATAACTGTCATGGTCATAAGCAAGGAAACTGAAAACGTAAAATGACTTGAAAACTTAAGTAGGAAGACTATTCAGAGAAAGAAATGTGAAAGTGGCAACATTTGAGGTTATGAGGTCCTCCAACTTAGGTAAATGTAAGGAAGCATACATTTCATTTTTGCCACCGTGTATTTTGAGTTGGATAAGTGTATTGTAAATGATAGAGTTCATTTGGAAAGGCTCTATGTAAAACAGGATACACAATACAGTATCTCAAGAAAGGACAGTCAGCAAATTAAAGATACTTCATTTTTCTCATTGGTGCATCAGCGTAACTGTTGGTAAATGCAACAGGAATGATTTCTAGGTGGTTACCAATTATAACCCTTAGAGCCATGGTAAAAAGGGAAGTACCCAAATAACCTGCAGAAATAGCACTGCAGGTGTGGTAAGGCTACCTCAACACATCCAGTAATTTTGAACTCAAAATGCACCATGGATCATAAGATGCATAGAATATGGATAATTTTTTTTTTTGTCAAGTCAAAGGTTGTTCTAAACATGCAGTGTTAAATTCCAAAGGAAGGTCTGCAAAGATACTGCATTTAAATCAAGACATGTTGCGATTTATCAAAATTTACCCACTGAGGCTCATTCAGGTCATGATAGTTTTAAACTTAAGAATGTTGCTATTTGATGTAGAGGGAATGAAATAGTCTGTGTTTGTACAGTATTGATTGCTTCATTTGGAAATAATGTAAATGGTTTTCCACCGTACAGTATATAAAGTACCATCAATTTCTCTGCTGCAGATCAGATGTTTCCCAGAAAGAAAGATTTCCTGAAATGTTATTACCAGACTGAGCAAGAAAAATGGGGTGTGGTTGTTCTGATATGAGATGTCATACAAGTGTGTCATTTTATTTATCCCACAAGCATATCTTTGCCGTTGTTGTTGTGTTGCAATAACACTTTTCATTTTCTTTTTTTTTGTACAGGAGTTATTGTCCTTCTACCTTGAGCTTAGGACAGGAAAGAATGAACCGGAGAAACTGCCACACAAGCCATCACTGTCTCGAAATGCCCTCCAATTTCTGCAAAAGACCCTGCTGCACAGCCCTGCTTTGGGTCATTGTCTTATATTTCAGCTAGTCCTCCCTGGAAATGTGAGATACCAAACAAGCAACCAGTCACTTCAAAAATTATATGCCACTTGTGTGAGAGACTTGCTGGCAGAGATTCGGAAGAATATTGCCAATGGCAAAGAGGGCACCTCAGAGTTCTTGTCAGGGGTGGAAAACTTCCAGAAAATACTAGCAAGATGGAACTCCCAGTCACACACCGGTGACAATCAAACAGAAAGAATGTTTTTAGATATTTTAGATCTCATTTCTAAAGTCAACAACCAACTTTTCATCTCCAGTGTCATGCCCTCCCTGTTGGCAAGTAAAACATCAACCTTGGCCCAGGCATACAGTGTCATGCAGCAGAGAAAGGTGTTCAATGACTTGGTCAAAGGTGACGCCATTGTGGAACGGACTCACTTAGGAGATTGCTCTCTGAGAACTCAACTGTTGGTTGGACTAGCATTGGAACATGATAGACGTAGAGCCTGGGAGAACTACATCGCTCTGGTCCAAGGGGACCAACTCCACCTGTTGGGAGAGATATTGGTAAGCATAAAAAAGTGGTCTGCAGCTTACAACACTTTGCATGTTACAGATAGTTCAGAGAAGTAAAAGATTATCACCAGCTTGCAAAGTGAGTATTACTGGACAGTTATGTCAGGGATGTGCTAATTATGAAATGTGGAGGCATCAATGTTTTATTACTGTGGTGTTTACAAATGTATCCAAATCAACCTGTTATCACTTCTTTCCAAGGATATATTATGTACTAAAAAATGTCGTCAAAGTTGCTGTTCTGGACACTCACATGATGTAATCTTTCAGAATTCCTGGAAAGATAGTTTACTTGTGGGATATTCCTCCTTGTGTGTGTCAAACACTGATCTACGTCGGTTTTTACCCTCGTAAGTAATGCAATTGTGCCTTATTTTCGTTTTCAGTGCAATGAATTTAAAACATTTGTAAACACCATGTTCTGTATAAGGTGATTTCACGAAATGTAAATGGACTCATAACTACTTCACAGAATACAGATCAATTTTGGAGACATCATAAAGTGATGTTAGAGTTATATTAACTTTATCAAACTTTAGACAACTACAGAGCATGTGGCCTCAAATTTAGTTATATTTGCAATGAAACAGATCTTAAACTGCCTCTGATTGATATAATTCCAATGATATTTTGTCACGTGGCATTTGTAACTTAACAGTCCTTAAAAAATCAAGTNNTCAAATGACCTTTGACCTCTCCACTTAGCAACCAAGAATATTTTGTCACAAAATGTGTACATAGTACATACCAAGGTATGATGATCATGCAAGATACAAGGCAAGCCATCACACACACACATTCAGTCATGACTGCAAAAATTTCTTGTTTGCCTTCAGCAAAGAAGATGATTTTTGCAACTTGAAATTTATTAGAGTTTTCGTCATGCTTTTGACAAGATTTTGTGTTCTTTTTGTCATCTCTCCTTTAGAGCACCTGCCTTCAATTTATCCAAGATGGATATTTTGAGGAGGTAACAGTGCTACTTCAACCTGTTGAATTTCAGTGCCTTAAACCTCTGGTTCTACTTATTGGATGGAATTACATTAATAGCAGTTCTTCAGCTGAGAAACTCATCCAAGCCCTATGCCTCAATCAGGTAAATAGAACTAAAAAACTCTTCTTGTACCACTAAGAAAATATTGACTCAGCTTAGTATATACTGATAGTCACGTAGAGGCTTTGTTTATCACTGCACAGGACAAACACTAGAAGAAAGGAAAATTGTGACATGCACCATAGCTGGTATTATAATCAATTCAAGCATTTCATCGACTTTCCTTGCTTTACTTTTCCTACTGTCCTCCTTTTTACTTTCAGCAGTTTTAAGTGTAATATTTTAGTATGCTTTTGTTGTCACATTTTTCTCACTCTTAAATGCTTTCAATTTTTAACTTTTTTCTACTTTCTGTGCCTTGTACTCTGTAGAGTGCTTTAGAGTTTTGTTAAGATGAATTGCCTCATAAATAATGCAAACTGGATGAATGATGCTATGGGATTGTGTTATTTGTCCTTGCAGATATTCAGTATAGACCCACTGATGAGGGAAGCGTGTGACAGACTTATTGAGCAGGTTGATCTTATGAGATGGTGTTTAGAGACCGTAAGGTAACTTGTCTGTGATATTTACAGGAATATTACAGAGACAAGGTGTTTTTTAAATGAAAGAAAATAATTTTTCATCTGATGCACTTCAAACTTCATATCAATGTCTCATTCATAACTTAAGATGTTAATTTGAAGAAAGACAACTCTGATCCAGAAAGATTTTTTGGGTCCTTCAAGGTTGCAAAATGCCATGTAGCACAATAAATAACTGCAATAATTCTTTAATGTTCTTTGAAACTGAGGTGCTCTATTCAGCTGACATCAGTGGCAAAATTTAGATCAGTTTAATTGTAGATATAAATTAATATGTTATGAAAATTAAGGTCACTCCTCTCAAACTATCATTCCTTTTCAGACAGCAAAGATGATAAAGAAATATAAGGATATTCAAGTGGTTGTATCTTCAGGTGTGACATCACCAATTTCCAGTGGTGCAATGTACCATTTTGAAATCCATAATATCCAAATGGAACATGATATTGAGACATGATTTTCACCAATAAAGAGGGAAAACATTTCACATTTTTTTTTTGTTTTTTTTTATGAAATGACAATCTTCCTCAGTGACCAATCCCTTTAGTGTATTTGATATTTCTAGGTTTGCCTTTTCAGAGTGGTCAGTGACCTCACCGATTGTTACTCTGGCCAATTCCGGCAATGCAGAATGGGTGTTTGTACACAATCAATCACAGTAACACAGTGTAATGACAAGTGTGTCTTAAGCTGTCATTCATATTTACAGGCTGACACCAAAGCAAGACTGCAAGATGCAAACCACACCCACTCTGTCAATCTACACAGTGCAGCCTTAAGTTTGTTAGCTACATCATAGTGGTTTGTGTATGTGTTTGTCAGATGTGTTTAAACTCTTTTGCAGCCTCTCAAAAAGCATTTTATGCATCGTCACTCTTGTGCTTATTCAAGTCTTCCATTGATCTCTTGTATTTCCCTGTTTTGCAATACAGGCCACTGTTACCGTCCACCTCACAACAACATGTCTTGCAATCCCGATCCAGTAGGATGTTTCAAGACCTAGACTCGCACTCTGTACTTAGCATGTTGCATCACCTGACTGGGTTGGGAAGTTTGGATCAAGAGGTCGTATTCCAGTTGCTACAAAACAAAAGAAAAGAGGGTAAATTTTTCACACTTCTTGCATTTCAAGGAATTGATGAGAACAGGTTTGATGTTCTCTATTGCATTGCAACCTTCTCACCTCCTTTGAATCCTCCCTGAAAGCAAAAGGATTTCTTGATGTTGTCTTTGTTTTGTTGCCTAGGTTACATGAATTCATGTATTCTGATAAGTTAAATTTTGATTGTGAAGATTGACTGAAGAAGTACACTTTCCATTTTCTCTTTAATTTTATGTGTCTGAAGGAACTATGTTAAAGCTGATACCTTGTCCAAAAGTGCAGTGCAGATTTTTTGTGTTATTGTGAGATCTGTTGTTGCAATGTCTTTTGTATATGTATACCTCAAGTATTGATGCTAAACTTTTGTGTGATTGGTGTGGTCTTATACAGAATGTTTGTTGGTTATTTGAAGTTTGAATAAACAGAGAAAATAATAAACAAGGGAGGAGTATTGCAATGAAAATTTTGTGAATGCACAATTAATATTAACATAAGTATGTGTGATCTTGGTGTCCATTACAATCTGAAGGTAGAAACTTCCACAAATTGCAAATTTTAATATGTGGTTCTCAAGAATCATATTGTTTTTGATACTTTAACTGCATTTAGAGTTATATGACACTCTTATCTTCAGAAACTGAACATAAAATAAATTTATCCATCAATGTGGAAGGTAGTTATAAGCTAGTGATACTTGGAAACCATTTAGACAATATGTTCCTGTTCTTTTACCCCAGAAGATAATGGTGCAGTATTAAAATTCATTTCTTCATGAGATTTCTGAATAAGATCTGTTAGAAGATCTGTTAATGATAGAGGTGGTTGGTGGTCTTTTAAAGTCAGCTGCCAAGAAAAGTACTATGAGATGTTTATTTTCACCTCCTATTAGCCACTGTTGGCACTGTGCAACTGATTCACTTTTGTTGGCACGTGGCTCTTGTAGAAGGTTGTTAAAGTACATTATGGATGCAGTCAAAGTGTTTGCAGTAAAATAACGGGACGAAAGTTCTGGAGAAAACTAAGAAAGTTTTGAAGAAAATAGTGCACTTTCTTCAGTCAGTGATAATTAAAGCTTATTTGATAAAAATTGCATTTACTGCAACATGTATGTTTTGAAGGTGTCTTTGATGTACCATTTGCTCTACCTTTCTCAAAAGTTGAATGTCTTATGTTGAGGCTTATCATTTCCATTCATGGGTTGCCATGGCAGCGACATGCCACCAGAAATGATCACTAGCATGAAATTCTGCCGGCAGCAAACTTGAATGAGTTTCCTTGTTTTGTCTTTCATCCATAGCTTACTTGTGTCGTTAATAGTTTTAAAATTCCTGATTTTATCGTACCGGAATACACCATGTACTGACAAAAACCAGCAACTTATTTCTCACAGTAGTAGTTTCCTTTGAAATTTCTCTTCCAATGTTTCAGACTCCAAAGGGAAAAAGATGGTGCGATTTGCAGATGATGAAGATGAGAGCGCCCTGTTGTTGGAACAAAAACGAGATGTAGTTATTTATGGAAGCTTTCTCACACTGAAGCATTTTCTGGAAGCCATTTTAGCTGTTGTATTTTGTAGTTCAGATGTAGCATCAAATGTAACAGAAGCCTCAAGGACTGCCAAAATAGAGCAATTTGTAGACGAGTGCCTTGCAAAGGTTGAATCTGGAATGGCAGAGATCTATCCTTTGACTTACAGAGTAGAGATCCTTGAAAATATGTTTTCCCTGCTGTTCGTGAGATACGAACATCTCGTGAGCAGTCAAGACGTTCTCGTGGACAGTGAAGAAGAAGGTCTGGTAGAGGATGACTTTACTAATCGCAGCATCACCAGTATAGAAAGTCCTTGTAGTCCTATCAAGGAGGCACCTTCTAAAAGTTCTTTGGATTTGCCACCCTTACACAGTGCAGTGTCCAAGAATCTTGAATTCAGTGGTAGCAATGTGCAAAGTGACACTAATGTGAAAGAATGCAAAGATTTTACAAAGGATACATCAGTTGATGTAAACTGCCCAACCGGTAACCACGAAATAACGAATGTCGCTTCTTTGAAGAAACAAGCTCAGAGCAGTGGAAATGGTGAGACTATTCTTGCAGATTCTACTTCTGGAAAGCATTTTAGCTCTGAGAGCCTCTCTCAGCATAGCCACATCAGTAACGCGTGTCAGACGGGATTTCTCGTCAGTGATGCCGTGGGTAAGAAATTACTCGTGACATTGAAAAACTGCCTCTCGGAGATCTCGAAGGAAAAGATGGCCCTGTACGGTGTGTCCGCGTATAACACCGTTCCTCACGAGAAGGACCGCCTCATTAGGTTCATAGACTCCTCTGTGGCATTGCCAAATCTAGCCCAAAGAATAGCGTGTGTGACAAAATACATTAATGAAGCATGGTGGCGCTTTCAGCTGGTGTCTGAAGGTTCTGTCCACGATCTGTCCCCAGCATCTCACAAAAGTGACTGGAGCAGTGATGAAGATTTGGAAAAGCTAGGTGATGTGTTACACAATGATTCATCTTCTTCGAAGAAAACCAGAGAGACCAAAGGAAGGAGATCTAGTAGAAGCAAAAGATGGACAGGTGAAAATATTTCTATGATTGAAATCGTCGTAGCACAAAGTGAGGCTATCGCATAAGATACCATTTAGCATTTTCTGTATGACATCACTCCCAAAACTTTTGCAACAATGAAATATTCAAGTTCTTGTTTTGAAACTACGGAGAAATCCCTCTGCAATAGTGTAACGTTGTTCACTTTTCATTCTTTATCAAATGTTTTCATTTGCGTTTTCATCGATTCTGAAAAAAAGGAATCTGGTAATTTTTCCTCATACCCGTCAGGTATCTGGTTACCCGACCAAAATGTTGCTTATAATTTTTGCCCTGACATTTCCACAGNNTAGTTTTCATCATTATTTCAAGAGAAAGATAACTTGAGACTTAGCATAAAGTTTCATATTCTGTATGCACATTGGAAGCTGTGTTTGTGTGGGATTGCTGTAGGAAACATCTGATTCCAATGACAATTTGTGGGTACCAAAAGGGAAATCATGAAAAAATTTGTGATTTGGACACACATCCATCTTTCAAGAGAGCATTTGGAGTGTATTGAAATATATCTTTTAAGCTTGCCATTCAAAAACTCTTCAGCCAACAGGGAGTGAGAGTATAACGGTGAGGATAAGAAAGAAAAATGATTCTTCCAGAGTACAAGTAAATGTAACGGCAGAGAACATGATGTTTGCTCCATGTTTGTTATTCCTGTTCTGAGAATGGTGCCTTTCAACAAAGAGTCAATGTAAATATGAAATAGTTGTATAGAACTGTGTGTACCACGTTCATGCTCCAGTGTCATTTCTGCCACAAATGAAAAGCTTGCACAACCATTTTGTTCTGAATGACATAGATCATAGTTGTAACATCTGTTACGGTTATTACACTAAGTTTGTTCTTCATATAGTCCCTCACGTATGAATGGTCAGCGCGGAGACTTATAGAGTGCTCAGGTCTATCTGGAAGTCTCCAAATGCCCCCTGTCGAGTAGTTCTCCAGTCCGTGATGCTTTCTTCATTACTCGTAGTTGTTAATATGGTGTTCTATTTTTCACCAGGTGTTGGTAGCTCAGGCAGAGAAAGTGGCTCTCAAAGCGGTGTCTCTCAGCCTAGTGGAGACAACAGACACTCCACTGGTGAGTTGGGTAGTAAAATAGAAGACTTGACAGAAATCATAACTGGACTAATCGTTGGTCGTTGATTGTGTTTTGCACACTCCTGTGGGACAGGCAGGACCTCACAGGCTTCCACCTAGAGAATTGAGGTGTTTTATGAACTCAGCAATCTGTAATCAAGAATTTGTCTAACAAATATTTGGATGCACTCACTGTTGTATGAAATTTGATAATATTATACTTGTTGAGTCTTGATTTGTTACACACTTATGTTCGATTAGAAAACATGATTTCAACTTGAATTGTGCAACTACTTTTCCCCCACAACAAGTCCGAAAGAATGTACTAAAAATGATGACATTTATAAATCTCGTGATTAAAATCCAATTTGATGAAATCTTTTAATCTATGTAAAAGTGATGGCATGTATTAACACATTTTTGTATGTGTGTGTGTGAATGCATGCGTGTGTGTGCATATGTATATGAGTACAGAGGTTTCCATATGTGATAAGTGGTTTCATAAAATTAAAAAAAGTATGAAGAATGCAACTACTCAAACAACCTTAATTTGAGTTCATACATCAGATTTGAATATGTACATGCCTCGCTTCAAAGATTCTATTAGCTTGATCACACAGGGAGACCAGGGAGGGAGACCACTGTGTTATGTTGTAAGTAAGTACATGTACATCTTCACTTTATGCTGCCCAACCTTGAGGAACAGTTGACCTATCTGTCGCTCACTTTACAGATGGAACACAAAGTGCAAGTAGCAGAGTGAGAGGACACAGAAAGAGACGTAGAAAGGCAGCGAGTGAGAACCAACCATTATCATTTCCAGTCGACAGAGGTGTCGTTGCAAGAATGTTGGCCACAGATGATACCCTCCTAAAGATGTGTTTGAGAAAGGGAAACTATTCACAAGCTGCTCAGGTATTGAGGAATTCACTTAAAATAGTGAACAATTTGCTAAGTTTTGTGTTTTGTTTAATGATTTTGTAATTTGTGATGTTTCTGTCTCAGATTTAACTTTCTTGGACCTCCATTTACTGCAAGGGGTAATGAGTAGTTGGTATGTTGTTAAGGTGTGTGTGTGTATGCAGATTCAGCTGGGTGGACCTTTACATACTGGGACTAGGATAGCAAAACCAGCATGAGATATTGAGGGTGGGGGAACAGAAAGGGAGGGGTTTAGGTAGGGAGATGTGTGTCATACCTGAGTGAATATCTTTTTATAGTGATAACTGATAATATTTCTTTGCCTGCAGGTTGTGAAAATGTTTGAAATGGATGGTAAGCCAGATGCAGCTGAAGTTCACTTTTCCCAAAGGTGGGAGAAGGCAGTCCAACAACTCCACACCATCGAAAGTAAATCCAAACTTCAACAAGCAATGACAGTAAGCAGGGCCAGCAATTCAAAGAGGAAGTCCGCCGTGGGAATCGCATCGATGGCTGCCGCCAGTGTCATGTCTACCTCAGTGACGGGGATCGTTGACCTGCTGCTGACCTCACCCGATTTGCCATCTCTGCCAGATCTAAAGCTACCAGAACAACAGCTCTCATTGTCTTTCATTGCTGGTCATTTTAGACAGCTAAGTATTCCTGTGATGGTATTGTTGGATTTAGCCTGCAGCCATTGTTCGTCGCACCAGTCCTGCATAGACCTATTGGAGATGGCATTCAGCCGTCTGCAACAAAGTGACGAAGTACCCGTGAAGGCCGATGTCAACAGAGAAGATGTAACCAGTCTCTCGGGGATTGGTTCATTTCTCACCAGAATCCATCAGTTTTCGACCTCTTCCAGTGGTGTTTCGCTCTCAGATAACTCTGAAATTAAACAAGACGAACTTGAATTGCCTGCAAGGACAATACTTACAGAATGTAGGTGGCCCGTAGATCCAGCAACATTTCAGAGTTCTCAGAAATCGTTGAGAGAAATATCTGCCAGAGTGACTAAGCTGATTGAACTTCTCCAACAAGAATCAAATGATTCAGTAGAAGCTGTTCAACTTCCCATGAGCGGTCCTTCAAAGCTACCTCCAGTGGAGACGATCCAGAAAGCCTCAGGCTACCTGCTTCAGTTCTTGGATAAATTCACTGGAACTATTTTCTCGAATGTCACCAACAGCAAAGATGATGGAAGTCCCTCAGACAAGACTACTAATTATTTTCTCAGTATTTTTAAGCATGCCTGCATCCTCGCATCCCTCCAGCTAGAGGCTCGAGATTGGCAACCAGGTGAGGTTCTTGATTTTAGCATCAGGTTTGTGCAAACTGTCATTCTCATATAAAGATATTGTGTAAAGGTTGTTGCAATGAAGCACGATCTCCATAATTGTGGATGGCCTTGATACTTGATCATAATGCTACTTGTGTTTATTTGTAACCGTGCATGATTATGTTCGGTGTACCTGCTTATACATTATATTAGGAAAAGAAATCATAAGTGAATCTTTACTTGACACATAGACTACCTCTGGGCTACATACAGATGATTGTAGATTTTTTCCTGGACAGTTTGTGTGTTGATTGAATGTCTGCGACAAGGCAAAGTCTGAGAACATTGTAAAGTATATATATACACTGTCTTAGTATATCTACCCATTATTTTTATCTGTCTAACAACGACTCAAAGTTGAAAATTGTATTGCCAAGGTATACCTTGCTTTCTATTTTGACAAGAAAAATTCCTGAAGGTATGTAAATATGTGATAAAAATGATGTAACTTCTATGTAAACACATGCTGTTTGTGAGACATTGATCTGGTTTTGTAGTCATTTTTGTAGACTGGGAGTTTCTAGTCCTGTTTGGTATCTTTTCTTTGAAGGTCACGATGTGGAACTCAAGGGAGGTGTTTTCAATGCAACAAACCCATTTGTCGTCTTTAGTAAGAGTCCTAGTATTCTGATTGGGGAAATGCTTTTTGATAACAACATTCCACCTTCCAGGTAAGAGGGCAAGCCTTTCTCCCCTTGGTGAAGATTGATTGGCAATATATAGCTAAATTGAAGTTCCAAAGATCAGTAAAATTTTGTCAATGACTTTGAATGTAAATGAGATTATTCAAGCAGACTTGTTAGTTTGAATGTAGCAAGTTACTTGCAACGATACCTTGGTGATAGCATGTTTTACGAACTGAGTTTGTGAGGAAAAAAACATATCAAAGTTGATTTGATCCAGAATGATTAAGTTAATAGTTACCTCACATGAATTTGTTATGTATAAGCCACAGGCTTTCTTGTCACTTCTGTGGTCACTCAGCATAGAAAAGTAACAGATCTCAATTATTTTTATCATTTATGTCTATTGTTAGTACTTGGCAACAAGTGCCTTGCAAGTAATTAAAAGAAACGGGCACTTAACAACCCCTGTTTAGGAATCTTAACTACCT
>VJOZ01047549.1:0-10307 GCA_009801055.1 Stichopus horrens | reverse complement strand
GGGAATTCATTCCCTGAGAAAGACTTTGCAAAGTATGCAAGAATGGAAAGTCCTGCAAGCATATAGTACTTTAGATCTTTTTCATGTCATTTAATGGGCAATTGATGTACCAGAAAGTTTCATCAATTTATTACCACCTCAGGCACTTTGCAAGCATCATGTCCCCCATGAGAGGGAGGTGGGGCAAGAAACTGGTTTGGAGAAAAAAGGCTGTTAACACTATCACAATATATCAGATCTGATTTTTTGAAAAGTATTGTTGGTCACACCACATCAATATCTGTTCCCAGCAGTCTTCATATCAATTGTTCTAAACAGATCTAATGTAATACATACAACTCTGTAGAGAGGTTTACTTCCAAATCATTCTGGTATTTTTCATGCCTATCCAATGAAATTTGTCTTTTGAGATGACATCATGCCATGATTGGGTGACATTCCTTTTTATCATATGTCAGCGACGTCATGTATGATTGTATCAGACCACCGCGTGACTTTGCAGTAGCTTCCAAGCTGAAACTTGCAAAGATCAGATCAGGCTTGAATCCGATTCTGCTTGTAGTGTGGCACACAATTAAATGCATTGAAATTTTCTGCAGTCAGTTTTCGCACGTAAATGTCATTTTTCTAAACTGCAAGCAAAGTTAAGTCGGAATTTAAATAAATTGATGTACAAATATGTGTGGCCATGTGGTTGGCTGGACAATTAATTAGATCAATTGGGTACATACTACGCCTCACAAGCATTATTTGAACACATGCAATGGGTGTTGCCTCTACTGTATATGAATTACCTTTTTCTTACAATGGCTGACATCTCACTGGCTTTCTTGTTACTGCATGCCGAATGCTCATTAAAACTATCAAGGCAGACAAAAACCAATCTCTGGCACGAATTAAACAAGGAAGGCAGTTTGTGGCAAGCTGAGCATCTATATAAAAAAAAGAAGAGGGAGGCAAAAGAAAGGATCTCATTTAACCTAAGTGATCAAAATAATACACACATTGATAAATTAAATGCTACGGTTTATATTCCATGTAATGTTGATGACTGTTCCATTATAACATACCTCAAATATCTCTCATGACCTTTTATAAGAAAAGTGTCATCCCATTTATGAAACTAATGATTGAGTTGTAGTTCATGGTCACACCTGTTGATCATGTTGTCGCTGTATTGGAAACTTAACCATGAGGCAATTAGACAAGATTGAAAGATGAGAACCAGGCCAAGTCTGATTGCTGCTTCAACACAGTAGTATCAACCTTTCAAACCAGGTAGCATTTAAATTTGGAAAAGCTCCTCCCGAACAAAGGAAACCTCAAATTCAGTCACTTGCACAAGTGCCAAAGCATGAACAGGGTCCAATTGACAAATTTAGAGATAGGCAAGAGTTAACTTCAGCATCACATAGGAACTCTAAGCACACACTTAACGCAAACCCTGTGATCACATGAAAATCAACACAAAATGTTTAAAATGCAATGTACTTTTGTCAATGAGATTTTGATTCCAATCTTTGCTACAAAGTCATATTTGAATCATATTTTGTGTACCCTTTTGCCATATCCATAAATCTGAAAGCAAGTGGCACATTTTCTAAGGAACACCCCCTGTCATCTAACTTCTCTGATCAAAGATCTGAGTAGTTCATGGGTGTATCATATACGGAATAGAAGTATTTATACCAGGTCCAAAAGTTGGATCTGTGTAAATCATTATTGGTGGGCAGTTCATAGTTGGTGAAGCACTCCAGTACAAGTTTAGTTGAGGTCATAAAATGACTTTTTGCTTTGCATGTTAAATTAATTGTTAAAACAACACCATGTATCTTTAACACATACAGCTATGACAATGAAAGGTTCTTAGTCAGGCACACATCCCTAATTTTGTTCACTCAATGATGCTATAATTAGATTTGAAAAAAAAATTCTGAGAAGAAAACCTTTTTTTTTGGCATACTCACAATGTCTGCATCAGAGAAATTTTGGATCTGGGTAGCAATTTCGGAACAGAGTCCTGAAGCAAATCCTACCACATCCTTTGATTGTTGTTGTGAATTCATCTTCTACACAAACCAACAGAATTCTGTTTGGCTCTTTGAAACATGTAGTACTTACTTTCCTCTCTGAGTGAGAATACAGAGTCTTCTGAGATGCAAGCATTGCTGAAGTGACAAGACAAACTGTGGATTAAACTGGAAGTAACTGCTGCGTATCCTGAATGAAAGAA
Source organism: Stichopus horrens (assembly GCA_009801055.1). Taxonomy (NCBI): domain Eukaryota; kingdom Metazoa; phylum Echinodermata; class Holothuroidea; order Aspidochirotida; family Stichopodidae; genus Stichopus; species Stichopus horrens. Next base: position 8,074 of record VJOZ01047549.1, on the reverse strand, counting down.
AAACCAACACATATTACAGACATAATCAATGAGTTTCTTCTAATTTAGCTCAGTTGTAATTTGGGCTGGCAGCTTTTTTACATTAAATTTCACTAGTTGTCAGACTGTTCTCCTAAGAAGTCATCAATGGATTCAATTATTATATAATACATAAAAAAATATGCAAATATTCCAAAGAGCTGCTCATTAGTTTTAAAAAAACTGTAAAGTTGCTATGATATGCAAGTAATGTCACACATATTGACACACAAAATTGATAAGAACAATTGAAGCAATGAACATGTAATGAGAAGTACATGATCAAAATGGACTACATCACTTTCACTGAATTAGAAAAATCTGCTGTTTCCAATTGGAGTCAGTGACATCACTAATTTCAGTTACTCTCACCAGGATGCAAACATTCTAATTCCTCAAAAGAACCAAGTTTCAACTTAAGCTTCATGCACTTCAATTTGTTGTACTGTTTATTCCACAATGGCATCATAGTATTCTGTGCAATCATGCATCTTGGGAAGTGACCAATTACGGAAATTCAGGCATGTGCCGTGATGCCACCGTTTCGATTTTCTACACGCAGAATCTAATAGGCTCCAAATAGATTTCCAATTTCCACGGATTGACCATATAACACACTATCCGATGTTGATAGCTTTCCACACAGCTTACCTCAAATCACATAACGACTGCATGTGAGGTAGGAGTGTATTGAGATGGGCAGTTAATTGCGGATTCAAAAATCCCTTGGAGAATTCCAGAGAGAAGGATTCTAACTTTGAGCAGCACCAAGACAAGTCAAAAACAAATTTCTTGGACATCGCAGTCTGATGAGACACCATCAAGGAGAGTTTCTTGAGATTCTGGTTTTGCTTGACTAGTCTCAGTATGTCATCAAATAAATCTCTGCAAGAATAATTGATAAAAAACACTCAGTTTCATGTTGATTCCTAATTTCAGGAGAACATCTAATTTCTGCTTCCCTGGAAGTAAAGGATTTTATTTGATGGCACAACTTCTGCCTGTCTCTTTGCTTGTCTAAGAATCTGTTTGTGTGTCTCTGTTTGCTTGTCTGTATTTAATCTCTCTGTATGCATGTTTGTCTGCCTATCTGTTGGTCAGATGCTTCCTCCAGTTGCCTTTTCTGTATTGTGTCCATGCATAAGTTAGTATTCCAAATAACTTCATTTATGGCAAAGGTACTATGTAGTCATGGAGTTACATTCTCCCAATCATTCAACTTTCCTCATCAACATCTGATATGCGAAGGTTGTAAGGATGTTAGTGTCGTACAAAACAGACACTTTCACCTTGTCATAAACTGTATCAGCAGTAATGAATTTTAAAATCCACATTGATCCATTGCCACACACTGTGAATTTAAAAACCATAAATTGAAAACAATTAAAACATACCTATCAATATTTCCATCTTCTTGAAAGAAATCAGTATGCTCTCTTTCAACTACATCTGATAGAAAATGTCTGAAATTAAAATAGGGTAGCAAATATTTGCAAATCTGTGACAAAGTATTCCCTCAACCAACACCCTTTTTCTTGGAGGAAAAAAAAATACCACTTCCAACGATGTACAATTCAATGCATTGCCTTTCTCACAATTTTTGGAGTTGTACACATCTATTTTTATCTCCAGTGTTTTATTTTTCATCAGTATGTTTGGTAATGTACCACTTATTCACCTGAATGACCTAGACATCTATCAATACTATCCTTATAAGTTGCACTTGGGATACAGAATACATCCTGTCAAACCACTTTACTGCACTTACTCAAACTGTATTCACTTTTACATTGATATAGTGCTTCACAGTAGAATAAGTGGAGAACAAGGTCCAAGACATACAAGGAAGCAGACGCAATGAAATTGTACCAGTTCAGAAGGCATGAATATGCAGTATGTACGAGTTGAGAACACATAAATATGCAATGATGTGACAGCTTTACTATTCAGTTCACATTTTTGTGAAAATAATTTTCATGTTGTTTAAAGGCAGTAACTCATTACCCCCAGCTATACTTTTGGCTTCACGATAGCAGAATTCTCAAGTGCTTCTACTCTTTGCGTGACAACGAATTTGAAAGATGCAGAGCAGCTCACATAACACAGCCTACACAGGGATCCATTGCTTTGACTATAGTTGAGGAATTTTAGACAGGCTGTGGGAGGGACTAGATGTTAGTGGTTGGGAGAATTGAAACTGTCTAGGGTAATGAGTTTTTGTCTTTAAGGGTCATATAACAAAGACAAGTAGATGACAAATCCAAATCAATTTTCTTAGTTTATTCTGAGACAAGCTGGATCTCAACAAAGTTGGTTCTGGTCCTATGCTTTAGAGCTTGCTTTAATGCTTTTGTATATTTGTCTCCTAAGTTACTACAAGCATTTGCACAGTATCCTATGTTTACAAAACTAAGAAGTTTATAGTTAACTTACTGCTTTCCTTGACCAATGACCAATTCAATTTCTTCCAGTAATTTGTAGGACTGACATCTATCAAGAATTGCAACTTGCTGAAATTAAAAAAAAAACATCATTTAAGGTATCACGCTAACAATCGTGTAGTAGATCCAAGGTCAGTCATAACTTTCAAAATTCCATTTGTCCTCCCCCCTTCCCTTTTCAACAACTGTCATTTCTAGTTAACTTGAATACAAGCATTACTCCACTGAAGGTGTACCATAACTACTAAGTAACATTTACGCCTACAGTAAATCTAGCTATGGCTCCATCAATCTAACAAGATAAAATTTTCCTGCCTGAGAGAAAACAAGATTTTTGAGACATCTTCAGAGTAATAGGTACTGCAGGTCTGCAATGAAGATCAGCAGTGTATACCCTGTAATAGCACGCTACTTACACAGATAAGAGAGTGTCCAGACAGTGCAATGACATGGCAATAGGCTTATAAATATAAGCACATAATCCTTCAAGATTGAGAATCTGTTAATATGCACAGAAAACATCTTTGACACACATTGCAACATACTGGGAGGGCATTGCAACTTGATGAGGATATATCACTTGCACAACAGTAACTATTATAATAGAGTAGATTAATACAGTATACTTAAATTTAGTTAATAAAATATATATATATATGTTTAGATACAGCATACTTTCTTCCAAGGCCAGTGCAACAATGCTTTTAGAACATTTCAACAATAATGGAAGAAAAAAAGACCTCACCTTCTGAGAAAATTTTGAGTATTCACCTGGCAAGCAGCATACTTTCAACTTCCGTACAACTATAAACATAATGTTAAAAAGAAAGCAAAGTTGTAGCACTTTTGTATAACCATACCAACCTTTAGAATTAGACCATGTAATAACAAAAATATTATTGACCTCAGGGGCACAACAGAATGAGAGAACCTGCTAACAAAACAACGTACTGTACAGACCACACACTTTTTCTCATTTTTAATAGTTGGTGATATCAAGATAGATACTACTTTGGAATTGCCAGTTAATACCAGTTTGGAAAAAAAGCAGAGCAAACGTTTCCATGTAATTTAACTGATGTTATCATGCATAGGCTACACTGCTTCTGATTGGAAAGCATACATCAGCGATACATAACTTTAATGGTTTTGTGACATGAATCTCCACAAGAGCTGGTCTTATTCAAAAGTTGCAGATCCAAAGCCTGAATGACAGTCCATTGCAACTGCCTGTATTATTACTATTTTTGAGGAAATGGCTTTTCAAAATTTGAAAAAAAGTGCAAATATGATGATGTCAAGTGTTCTACAGTGTCAGTATTTCTTTTTGACTCTACATTGTCTCTTCATTACCTGCTGTGTGGCTTACACACTGGGTGATACAGTATCAATATTTTTGAAGAAGACAATATATATGCTTTAAAAATAAAACCCTTGTTGCATACAAAATTCTCAATTATCCTTGAATTGCAGGTTTATTAAAAAAGGATAACACAAGGGATGTCATGTGAAGTCCCTCCTTTGACACCATAAATTTGCTTCATACAACTTCCATTGTAAACAGTCACTATTTGATGAATGTAATGGATAGTGTATCTCCTAAATGTATTTTTCCTGCCACACATCCTTTACTGTGCAGTCTCTGACACTAAGCAGTGCTCTTTGTTGTTATGTAAGGACATCCTTGTGGGCAGTTTGAGAGTACTGAAAAGATTGTTTCAAACTGTCCCATTGAACTACAACTGTGACAACCCAAGGGGTGCACTTCACAGTAATCTTAATGAAAGCTACTCAAACTAGAGATGCTCTATTTGTGAGCTCTCTACATGTACATACCATCCCTCTCTGAGGTTGTACCATCAAACATTTCCTTGTCTTCTAATGGTACCTACAAGAAATAAAACAAAGGTTAATATTAATGTTGCAACGACCAGCATAAAGCCTAAGGTAGACCCCCTGGACCCCAAGCTGTTTGGTGGAGCACTTCATGCTCTAATGGAATCTGCAACACCTTTAATTCCTTCTTCATTTGCCCCCCCATCACCAACCCTGGTGGCCCCACTGAGGAGCCCCTACAACCTCATCTAAAAATAAGCAATATCAGCTTAATGAGCCCCTTTAATGCAACGCACATGAAGCAGTCACCAAGTTAGCTGTGGCACTAAATAACAGAGAAAAATCAGTTTTATAGCAGTATGCATGAACCAAAACAACCCTTCAATACAGTATGTTGCACTACTGTACAGTCAAATTCCTGACCAAACCAGTTTTACAATAATGTGGAGCAGAGAATGGTGCAACCAGTGACCTTGAAGAGAGTTTATTACCACTGTTACTGTACATACCCATTTTTCTCTTGATGAGAGCTGAATGAATGGACTTTCTATTTTTACATCATCTCCTGCATCTTTGCGAAGGAATGCCGTCCACCAGGGCTCTAGTTCCCCAGCAGATGCCCCTTTGGAGACTTTGTGAATACTCTTAAAACAGATCACTTCATTTGAAGTCCTCATATATTGCCAAAACCGACTATGTAGGCAGGTTTGTACCATGTTGAGAAACATATGGCTGTGCACAACCGATCTTGGAGCAAACACGCTTTTCAGGTTACCTACATCTTCTGTGAAGAATGGAACTCTGATGAAGAAGGCACAGCTGCAATGATCGTATGGTTGTTCAAAAGGCATAAAGTCTAATACTAATGATTCTATATTTTTAACACAAGGGAGCAGACTATTCCGTATGCAGACATGACCGATGGAATACTTGAAGTGTTTCAACCGTGCCAAAGCTGCAATTGTCTCATCCGTGAACGGAGACACTGCCCTGTAATTACTGTCCAGAGGAATGGAACCATGAGCACTTAGACCTAGAGCCTCTAAATGAGGTAAATTATCCAGGATATTGGCAAGAACTTTTGGAGACACATGCAGATTGGTAAGATCCAAAAGGGAAAGCTGCTTCAATCTTGGAACTGTTCTCAGTAGAGTGACCATTTTCAGTTGGTAGCAATCTGCCAGAGAGAGAGTTCTCACTGAACTTGAAGTCTTCAGAAATTGCAGTATCTGGGATTCCTCGCAGTGGTAACAACCTCCAAATGTGATATGCCTGAAGGAGAGATTCACAAAAGAAACATAACTATTTGAATGAAGCTTTTATAGCTCTTTACATACAAGACATTTTACTGTATACAGTCACATTGATTGAACATACACAGAGAGGTTGATATAGAATAAATAGCTATTTCATTTCCACCCCCTTAATTTGCGATTAAATTTGCATTTACAGGAATGTTGTATAGGTTCTATGTGTATCTTACAAGGCTGCTTCCGATTAAACCATAGTGCACGTGTGATTATAATGCTGGTTTGGTACAGTAGCTTCGGCTACTATATATACGGTCAATATCAACTACAAGGTCAGGATTTTTGTTCAATGAAACAAACTTTTTCCATCACGGCAAAGACTGAGTGTCCCAAGGTGTCAACCCCTTTGTGAAAACAGCATTCAAGATGCTTGAATGTAATACAGTACTATGACTGACAGATTCACAACACATGCCGTTCTCCACAGTGATATGCAGTACCCTTCCCTCACCCTCCGTGGGTTGATTGATGGATTGGTCTTCTATAAGCAGCATAATGCAAAGTATTGTACCTCTATGGAAACTGTAACTATAAACCTTATTTCATATGTACAGAGAAAGGGCAATTATTCATATGGTACTGAAGAGAACACTTCTTGAGCAACCACAGTGATGACATGGCTTTAACATTGAACAATTTATGGAGAAAGGCTATGGTATAGTCAACCTAAATTCAATTTCTGTAAGGGATGGAACAGTCTAAAATACTGTGGTAAAATAGGGATCAAATTGTAAAAACCTCAAAATTTCTAGTGGNNNNAAACACACCTTGTTTGAATAAATGGTTCTTGGAAAACCTGCCATATTTGGTGCACTTCAAAATGTTAGCTTGGCAATCATTTCATGAGGAATTTCCTTGCAAACAAATCCTGCACATCCTGCACATGCAGCAAAATAACTGTGCATGTGAACAAGTTAGCAGCAAAAATGGCCATGAATGAGCCCATTGAATGGTCAGAATTGTGAATTAGAGATTTCTATGGGCAACTGTAATTTGAGCAAATAGGGCGATTCCCGTCTCCTGTGCAAAAGCAGAATAAAGTTGACTATATCAAACAAAGAGAAGAAATAATCAGTTTTGGAATTTTTCGTAGTCATGAACGAGTTATGATATACAGTAAAGGTAAAATGTAGCTACTAAAGCAATTGCAATTCAGACTAATTTAATCAGAAAGCAAAAGTTTGGCAGTGTGCAAAATTTTGTGCATGTACTGCAGCACACTGAGATAACTGTAGCGAAATATATCATACTGTACCTGAAGAGAGCTCTGTCGACAGACAAGTTCTTCATTCTCTTATTAGGAATTGAATGGATCCTCATCAGATCTGCTGTTGTTAGCCAACTAAATATTCTGATTATTAACTCATCTGGAAGATATTCCAGACCATGAGAGACACAGATATCCATCCTCCTGTTAGAAATAAAATTAAACTTGAGTCAAATGTCAGTGCTATACAGTGCAGTACAAGTTACACATTTTGTAGAATTTGCTACTGCCAACTGTAGGGAACTCTGTCTAGAACAGTCTTCCTGTTGATGTGCCCTTAACCTAAATGGAATCACAAATATCAGTTCAACAAATTCATTTTTATGAGCTGGTCTGCCATATTCAGTCACTGTACAGTGTGGTAGTATGCATGCTACCCTCATTACTGAGAGCTTCTGGGGTGAGTTACTGTACTAATTGATGAAATCACAACTTCTGCTAAAGAAGCCTATACATCAATTCAAGTTTGATGGCATCGGATGATATTCAAACATTTTCACGATGTCCCTAGCCATCATCTTCATTGATAACTTACAAAACTAGTTACACACACTGTACAGTACGTCATGGTCATAAAGTTAAATAATGCAAAGCAAGAGAATGGTCACTTTACTGTAAATGCAATTTTACCACATGTACATCATACATGTTTGCTATGTTAAGTTGATCAACTTACATAACATTTGTGATCCATGGCAGACTCTCACTGTTAGTGTATCTTACATCATTGACCAACGCAATAAGAGAACACAGTACAGCCTACTGTATCAAGTACTGTATGGCTACAGAACTGATGGCAGATTAAGACATGACTGATATTTCCTTGCTACCAAAAGGTAGCTGGAATGCAGTTTGCCTTTTGCAAACATTCCAATCTAGACAGCCTTGAATATACAGTATTTTGTTGGAGCATCATTTACAAGCAAGGCAGGTAGCATGGATGTATAGAACTTCGCGCATCTAACGTAGAAACCTTGGAATTTCTAGCTGTTGTATAAATTCATACAAATCCCATATCTTGTTTTCAAATGTCTAAAATTCAATTTTACCGGTAATTTGACCCAATATACCATGGATTGTACCTCGAAATCTGTTATTTTAATCAACATTTACTTGAGTCAACGATACAATGTAAATCTGCCAAACTTCGCTCACCTTACTAACGTTATCATGACAACCATTACATGAAGAATGTCCTTTTA
>VJOZ01047545.1:0-10227 GCA_009801055.1 Stichopus horrens | reverse complement strand
CCCCCCCCCCCCCGGTCTTATAAAAGACCCTGAGATCTATTGTACGCAAATTTAACTGCTATATCCTTGTCTTACTTTTATTCTCTTTTTCAAATCCTCAGTCTCATAAGCCAGTGTGTTCTTTATTCCGTTGCCTTGGTTGATGATAAGAAATATTTTTCCTGCGGCAAGTACTAATGTAACATCTGTGGGGAATGCATAGACATGATTAGGATTCGCGCTGTCGGTATTGAGCTTCAGTTCTGACTGCCATGCTACGGCTGCTCTAGAAGGGGAAAAGATCCAACGGGTAGCATTTTTTTAGCATTTTAATAAGGTTAGATTCCCAGCAGTGTAGTTTCTTTTCCAACAGTTCATTTTTTTTCTTCTTCGGGATGCTTCACAAGAAAATTGTGGGAAAGTGACTGGGCTGGGTGGGGGTTGGTACTTGTGTGGTTGCTTAGTGTCGTCATGCAACCATCTTATAAGGCCTTGAATACTTATTTTCTACCGTATATGTTATGATGTAGGAAACGCGTTTAGGGAATACCGGATGATATAACATCTTTAACTAAAGCAAAGCTCCACGAATCATTAGACTGACCGATGCTACATCATGAGGTTACTGTCCATGCATGGTCTAATACAGGTGATGTATCCAAAAAGGAAGTAAGCTTTGAAATCCAGAGCCCGCGGGTGGGGGGACTCCTCTCACTCCCACCGTCAATGGACAACACCAGATTGATGATATTACATGGTGTGCAGTACACCAACAGGAAGCAGGACACACGAAAGGGGTGCTTGCACACCACACTCACGAGTATCAAATTGGCAGTTTAAGTGTACTTTTTCCCAGACAGGCAATTACTCCCCTTTAACATACAGTGACAAGAAAATTGAACATGTTTTTTGTATTTTTATTCCAGTCATGTTATTTTAAGAGAATCTAAATCCAGTTGACTGTGCTTAGTGGGCAACTTTCAAGGCATTACATGCATGACTGTATATTCCGTTGTTTGTTCTGCCGAAATTCTAAACATGATAACAAAAATGTTCCCTCATATGCAAACTTGATATTCCATGGTCCATTTTGCATTGTTACGGCAGTGTACGGTTACGTATTTTAACCAATTCAGCGAAAACCTGTACATTTAAAGCTCCCGGATAAACAAGGAAGAAAATTCACGTACTTTCACGTGGTAGATGTATTTCTCTCTTCCTGGTAATTGATCAACCTGATGTTAATGAGAATTTTATAAAAGTTTGGTAGGTCGGATGTCGGCGTTTTTGACTGACCAAGCTTGTACAGCAAATGTGGAAAAAGTTGTAACCACGGAGTAACCACGGAGATAAGAAAAGAGTGAAGAGAAACAGTTTCATGTACGTGGCGGAAGAGCGGAGCACCTCAAAACTTGGCGAGAAATACAATGTAACACAAACATAGATGGGAGTTGTCACAATGTCACAAACATACAGTTTTCGTGTAACTAATAAATGTTTGACTCAATTCAGCACTATACAATACAATGTACGATACAATATCATACAATAGTATTAGAGTGCGTATGACACCTCCCAGACAGTGCTCGATTCTTGAGAAGAGCTATTACATTCAATCTAATAATAAGGATGGGGTTTACATGTGAGGCAGACAGTTTCGTATAATATGATGACTACTTAACTCGTCAGTGCCTAGAGTAAATCTGGGTACACCAACATTGTGTTCTAAGTCACTGCACTTAATAAATAGTTTAGTGTCTACAGTTTGTCATTATTTCGTTTCTCTTGTTGAGGGTGCAGAGTGTCGGCCAGTAATTGAAGCCGACACTATAAACCCCCAACAAGAGAAACATAGGCAGAAACAGTGCTGTGGTTGAAGGAGTTCGGGCTGGTGCCTGAATATATGTATACGCAAATATTGTTGTGGTTTAGATCCATGATTTTTACAACAACAACAACAATAATACAGGTCTTGCTGGATACTTAGCTTCAACCCTACTCTCTTGGCAATGAAGAATGTTCTGGTATAAAATGTGACTACTTCTTTTAAACTTTATTAGATCAAACATTGATTTGTTTTGTCAATTGGTTCTTTTGTGTTTTCTCACTTTCACCCTTCTGTAGATTATATAGGCTTTGCGACGTAGATTCCACGTGTTCCTTTCATCAGTGGAGTATAGTATGAAACAGATTTAACTCGATCGCAAGCAGCCGTTGACCTCTTCAACGATGTGCGATTTGTAGCTAAGAAAAGAAGAAATTTTAAATTTATGAACAGATTTTGCTTGCCTAACTCGTTTCTTTTATCTCTTTTTTATCTTTTTTTTTTTCCATTTTCGATGTTTTATGCGACCTGTTGCTAACCTATCCAGGAAGGAAAATCCATGCTGCACCATTGCACTGCAGTCAGACTTGGAACCGATAGGGATATACCAGGTATGCAGGTGTTTCAATAGAACAGTTTCCGGAAATAATGATACAACAGTTTAGAAGGAAAGATTCCTTATCATTCTTGGTATCTGCAAAAGATACAGAAGTAACAACAGCAATACTAAAATAACTTTCAGTTTCATCGGTGCTAAAGGGGAATAGAACAGCAACAGAAAAATAGTTTCAGTCTGTAATTGTGAGCTATAGGCTGGCACAACGGACCATGCTTATATCACATCCATCAAAGTCATGATGGTGGTGGTGATAATGAGGCTACCAAAGACTACAACTGAAACTTCCATCTCACTGCATCAATACGAGGTAAAACGAAAATGGAAGCCTGGAGAGATGTAAAGGAAGTGATTAGACAAAAGAGAAAGAGAGCCACCACAGTAAAAACAATCACACTATTACTCATATATACATAGCTTGGAAAACTAATATAGGCTACTTAAACAACATCTCTAACGTGTCATATCCATGTAAGTGTTAACGGTGACACATTGATGGCATGGATGTTATTCGGCGATTAATTTTGTTACTTTTCCAGATAGCTATCTTATCAGTGAAACGTGGAGATAAGGAGTTATGAGAAAGGCTTTGCTTAGTTCATTGGTACCCCTAAAAAATAGACCATACTCATGAATCTTACAATCACAAGTCCACATAAAATATATATATATAAAAAAAGAATAACTTCACGAGAAATTTTCTCAGCCAACAAAAGAAACGATTTAGTTCTCAATTTACATTTTCTTTTGAATTTGGTTGTGCTGCATTAGTATAGAAATTAAAACGTAAATTATTTGGAACTGTTGGGTCATTTACTGGGCACCAAAATCTTATTCGAAGTCTTTGTGACATGTAAATAATAGCAAATGATACATTGTGAAGCAAGCTAATGTGCGATGCGACGCTATTCGACCACCGTCTGTTAGTATTGCAGTGCCTTAGTACGCCTAATGCTGCTGTGCGTAACATTACTTCTATGAAATTTCTTCGGCGGTTACTATCATGCAACTCATCTGGACAAGTAAATTTTCTGTTGAATATATTGACTGTCTTATATTGATGACCAATGCAATAAACGATACGTGCGAGGAAAGAAAACCCGTAGGCCTACACTATTATAACAGTATTTGATAGCATTTAATATCGATTAATCAGTCACTTTTAACTTAACCTGATCCATCAATTAATTAAATAAAAAATACACCAGATGGGGTCAAAGTATACTTCGTCTTAGAAAACTCGTGACTACCGACTATCAGGTAACCTAGTAGACGCAATCTGGTACAGTATTTTGCATCTCTTTCGGAAGTTTTTCCCCGAGTAATCCTAGTTGCCAGGCAACAATTTTTACTGTCTGGTCCTTTACATTTGTTAATTATCACATGATTACAAAATGAAGTAGTTTTTGTATTGATACTGTTGTGTAAGATAGCCACCATGTTGAAAAAAATCTGGTATGTCACGCTATTTCAATACCATCGCAGAGCATAAGACAAGCTTCGGTTTCCTTATAGTGTCTCGCTCCTCTTTGAAAAAAATTAAAGTTCTAGGTAATAATCTTTGCATCGTTACACCTTTGGAAGTCATAAAATGTGCTACCTGACTTAAATATCAGAAATTCCAACTGTGTTCTAGATTTTCCGACTGTCGCCTCTCTGATCAAGTTTAGGGGAAGGTGACCCCCAGCTCACAACACCCCTCCCTTCCCTTCAGAGTTCCCGTTCGTGACTGTACTGATAGTTGTGGATAGGTATTATTATGTTGTTTCCAGCACGCACATGTTTCAAGTGCATTGCAGCGTAAACCTTTTTTGAGAGTTTATTACCATTCAATGATTCCTACATCTCAGTCCAAACAACGATAAATGCTAAATCAGTCCCTGCAAACTAGTTGGTGCGCACATGGTGTTCATACCAGGTAGGTATAATAACATTAACGATATAACATGAAATCAAAATTAGATCAGTGTATGACAAATGTTGATATCAGTAAATGTAACTTTGAGTGACACTCCTGGTTAAATCGGCCTATGTTTTTTTCTATGCATGTTGAGCTTGGAACTGCCTTCTCCTTTTGCTCGTTTGGACCGTCATTTGGTTAACACGTTCTGGCGATATACTCTTTGCAGTAGTCCTTGTTTGTAAATACGTTAAGAACTTACATAGTCGAAAACAATGTGAAACAAAAACATTGTAAACAATACTGACATAGAGTTGTAAATTTGTCTAAGTTAAAGTTTGCTGTCCACATATATTGACCTTTAGTTAACCTAAACTACTTCTTTACCTGCATAATACTAATCCTTGGAAGTGAATATTGAGTCACATTCTTTGTTGATCTTCGTCTTTGATAAACTTTCAGGATATAGTTGAAATTATCTACGATCTCTGTTGGTGGTATAGTCATTGTTATGAGAACATAATTTACCCAGCCAGGTTTATAACCTTACGACGAAACTCTTGGAATATAACCCGAGATCGTGAAATTGTTGCAAATGAATGCTAGCTTCATCTCTATACTATTTGAAAAGGGTGCTGGTATCCGGAGAATATTACTTTCCCAATATGGACACTGTTTTAGAACAAACGACTGTATCATTCTATACCGCTGTATAGACATAAGCCATAACATTTAAAGGCTGAGCGAGTGCGTCAAAATTGAAAATAATCGGCAGCTGTAGGACACCATATTTACAATTGATTTGAGAGAACAGCAAGTTTCTCTATCTAATGTCTTTTTTAAGCTACCCTCGTTTAAGGCTACTCAAACCTGGGAATCAAAACAACAATGCACCGAGGTAAATTAATGTATCTATATTTAGGAAGTTACTATTAATAAAACAACTATGTCAATTAGTTTCACAAAGGTTAATTAGTATGAAATTAATACTTTCTATGCATATGACCGTAAAGTTCATATTAACCTGGTAAGGTAAGGGTATTGGCGATTTCCATCACAAGAATGTATATCATGGCGGGATCATATATACATGCTAAACAGAAATTGTATATATATACATACGTATTTAATTTTAATCCTTTGGAATATCTGCAGGGTTTACCATCTCAAGGAGCGTCTACGGAGTAACTCATTGGTCACCTCACTTTTCTAACACTTTTAACAAAATGTTTGAAAAAAAGAATATCTCCACAGAGTTGGTTGTAAGACACAGTCATTCGCTATATACCATTTTCCGCCACCAAAATAGTAACCCGGTCTTACATTGCATGACCGGCACTTGAACTCCACAGAACCGGAACAATAAATAAGTAAACCAGAATAAATTTTCTCACACCACGTAAAGATGTCATTTCCTCTTTATGTCTGGAGTAGGAAAAAAAGGAGAGAGTTCGACAAATGAACAAGAAAACGATGACGAAAATGAAACACCTTTCTGTGTGAATGTTTGAATCAACAAATGTAAAATAGATTTTACGCATGAATTACAGAAGCCTCACAAAACCAAAACGTTAACGAGAGATGGAAAGTGACTGTAATAAACAAAATGACAAACAGACTGACCGAAGCATGAACTTTTTTGTTCATGATACATATTGCATTCCATATTTGGATATGTTTCCTTTTAGTTGGTCAATCTGCTTGTTAACATTGTATCATGGGTAATGATTTGCTGTTCCTTTTATCCATCGTGTAGGCAAACAAGCGACACCATTTGTTTCGGAGTTGGGGTATCTGCATGGGGGNNGGGGGGGTTGCTCATCCTCTTTACAATGATTGGCAGAGAGAACTGTTGTTGATTCTCTTTGCTTTTGTTGTGAACATTTTTGGACCAAAATTTTCAATGCATCAATCACAGACTCAGACTCAGATCAATTTTCTTTTTATGTAATATTTTCTGTGTTTGTTACACCCAACCGTTTACAATTTAACACTCATCCTCAAACTTACGTCAACAAACACCCTTCCCGCTCTTTTTTCTCACTTTCATGAACCATATTTAATCCACTTTATATTATCCCCGTGAGTATGATCCTGAGCTTTCAGTATACTCAGTATATGTTGCTCAGCAGCAGTCTTAAAAATCTCTTAATCTTCAACGCTGTTAATGTAAATCGTTTCGGTACCACTGCTGCATGGGAACAGCTGTTGATCGGACTGCCTCATATTCTTCTTCAAGGAACCTTGCACCATGTTGGGGTATGGGTACTTCGCTTTTAGGTGTTATAGTATGTTTAGTCATGGTGCCACGTACGCAAGCTGGAACAGTTGTAAATGTAAATTTCAGCAACGCTGTGCTCACAGACTGTAAATGCGCGCGTGCAGATAACGCGCTTGAATTTGAACTCTGAAGAATTTTTTAGACAGATGCAAGTTGATTCAAAACAGCAGCAACAAAACCGTTTACGTGTCAATAAACATGAACATGAACATAGAAGTAAACGATAAGGCATGCTTACATCCACAGAAATAAATTTCTTAATCGGATGTTAACAGAAACAACACTGATAGCTGTGCAAAGTTAGGGTAGCTTATAGTTGCGACGCGTGGCAGATACGTCCCTTTGCGTGTATCAAATTAAGCTCGGCGTTTATTTAAGAATTTTTTTAATTTCGAACACGCATAGACGAGAGCGTAGTGCAAATCAAAATGATTGATGTTTTATTTGCAATATTTTCTTTCACTAACAGAATTCAAAGTTTCAAATGTCGAGGAATTATCTTGCGACACATTTCGTTTTTCTTAAAGTTAAAAGAAAAATGAAGTTCATTTATAACAAATATTTATCATAAATCAAGTACGTTTAACCGACTTTTGAACTTCCTGTCATAAGTTTAGTGTCCACCCATCACCGCGCGTTATGATGCACTAACCTGTGGCCACGGCGTACGTAGGAAAAATTAGTTGGCATGCTGTGAAGTGACCTGTTTTCCGGGTATGCGCCGTGGAACTCTCAGAGAGTTTAAAACTATATAACAGTTGTTCACTGAGTTCCCGGCCGAACACTTGTTGCTGACACTTGCAGACGAAACGTTCTTGGACATGTGCACTGTCAATTTGTCAAAGCTTCCTGATACACGCCAGGCAAAACAGTAACCCGGTATTACTTTCTACCTAGTAATTCTCTGACTTACTTTGAAAAAAAATCGAAAATGCCTCGTTCATTCCTTGTGAAAAGTCAAGGATTTCGTGAAAGAGAGAGGAAACGTGGGCTCGGTATCGCTAAGCTTGGTAAGTTTGAAAGTTTTTTTAACTACCGGATCATTTTATTTTTTGTTCCTTTAATCGCCATGAATGCCACAGATATTCCATTTTATATCAAAATCGAGTCCAGTTTGTTTGAACTGACTGATATTCTGAAGCCGGCACATGATTTACAGACTTGGTATATATAAGCTTGGTGAATATTATTACTGCCGCATGACTATACAATAAGACTAAGTATCATATAATCATATTAGCTATTTACTTTTTGTCTTTTCTTGCTGATAATGGTTCCCAAACAATCGTTACCTTACAGGAGTGACCTACCATTCCACTCTGATGAATATGAGCTATCACATACTAGGCCTTTTGTATGGTCACTGAGGTGCTGTAAGAAGTTTCTGCCGTAACCTAGTACCGTTGTGTGTCTAAGTTGTTTGTCAACCAGACATTCATTATTAGGTCAATATGCGCACTGCATAGGTCTACACATTCAATACTGATTTAAGTTCTCCGTTTTATTTTTGTTGACAAAATTGTGTTAAAAAAGGATACGTTTTACACGTATAAACTCTATTCTGTGAGTAATTTGGAAAATTGCTTATGCAAATGAGTGCTTTTAACCTTTTTCGCTAGTGTGTGTACATGCAACAGAGCACTGAACATTGGAAAATATCATGCTGCATAAAGTATGACATATATTTTTCCATCTCCAAAGAAAGAAAAAACACCTAGGACCTAAAGGTTTTTTCTTTTAAACTGCACTTTTTGGAATGAACCAAAAGACGCAAATCAAGAATTTCGTCTTGAAAGCATACCATGGACGGCGTGAGGTACTCGAGTACTGTGGTATCGTCACGAGTACACCGGTACTTATGAAGATATCAGAAATTGTTTCCTGAAAATAAGTTCACAGTGAGTTTACTGAATACAACTTGACTCTTGACAATGTATCTTCTGGGCAATTCCTGCACTATTTTCTGGTGAATTAGTAATTTCGACGCCATTTTCAAGTCATCTCACACTTGGTTTGTCAGTCTGTGAGATCCGTCAGCTTTTTGTGTTACTACCCTCTTGAAAAACAAAGGATAATTTCTTTGCTCAAAAAAAAAAAAAACCAGCAGTGTGTCTACAAGAAATATTCAAGTTGAAAATTAGCCATTGATTAAGAACTTTTTATTTACTTACAATAAAAAAGTCTCAATCAACCATGTCTAGTAATCGGTTGCATCATCACTGATGACGTCAGTATAACTCTGTAATGAATATAAACGAAAACTCAGCAAACATCATTTAGTTTGCAAACTCTTGTTTTTAATGATCAGTAGTATAGTATTTTGCTCTTTTCTGTTAGTCATTGTGTCCTCCTATTTCATGGACAACCCCCTCCCCCTGAAGGAATCAATGAAGGGGGGTTGGGCGAGGGGAATTATCAGGGTTGGGGATTGTCGGGTGGGAATTGCCCTGGAGAGGTTATCCAATGGAGGAATTGTCAGGGTGTGAATTGTCGTGGAGGGGGGGATCGAGTTGTCCGGTCACGCATATTTCAACTGCTGTCTGTCTTCGCTCTGTGATTGATCTCCTAGGTCTATTTATAGCTTTTACTGACGACTCTATGCAGCAAATTGTAATTTAGTTTTTAAAATACGGTGAACAATGTATGATGACTTAATTTTACTTATTTTGAGTAAATGACTTGATGTTTTTACATATGATGCACAAAAAAGAAGACTCTTACGTGGTACAATAGAAGGAGCAGCTGATGATGATGATGATTAATGTAGAGGTGAAGTTGTAGTCCGAGAGGACCTGGTCCAACTGTCACGCGTAATGAAGAAAGTTAATATTAAAGGAGACTTTTCGTTTCTAAATTAGATACCTCATTCGATGATTATACATTTATTCTTATGTATTATTGATACGGAATAACATCAAAGCAATTTTTACATCCCTAATCACCTATGGATGAAACTTGACCAAATAAAAACCAAAATCTGACGGTAGTCATTGAATTTTGGCTGCATTACCATCTGATCTCCGGGAGAAATGATCTGTTCGACAAACAGCACACATATTGGACGTGCGAAAGTTCCCACGAAAGAATTGAAAGTAAAAGTTGCTCTTTACCACAGCTATTCTTATGTCCTGTTAACATTTCATTTTCGAGACCTGGTCAGCGTTACAGCATGGGCTAACCAATTGTTTGTTCAGTCCACAGTGCAGGAAAAGAGTTTGCGTTACAGAAACACGTAGGGAATATTAACAAGTGTACAACCTTGTGACTACAAACAGGTAGAAATTAGCCAGCCCGACACCGTCGTGGTAGCTACCGGCGGCGGTAAAAGTCTGCTTCCCTAGATCGTTTCGAAAATGCAAGTAATGTGTAACGACCTGCAGAATAAACATATCCAGTGCCGTCAGGTGCTTACATAAGTTCAAACTCTTTTGTCTTTAAGTAGAAAGCTTCGATGTTCCCACGATATTACTTCTTTCTTTTTACCGGATAAAAGTAATGGAAGGGATACATAGAAGAAAGTAGAATAAAAAAACTAGAAATGGAGTTCAAAATAGTACGAAAGCACACAAGTGTCGTCAAGATAAGGATACCTTTGTCTCATAACTTTACTCTTTTTTTTTTTTTTT
>VJOZ01047468.1:0-11529 GCA_009801055.1 Stichopus horrens | reverse complement strand
TTTGTAAAACAGTCCTTTTTTTTTTTTAAGTCTATTGCCCAGCATTGTATCCTTACACATTCACAATCACCGATACAATGAATTCCCAGTTTCAGAATGTTAAGCAAACTCATTTTGAGGCATTACCTGAACTCCTTCAAACTATCGATTTTTTGGACGCAAAAAAAGGGCTAGAGTAAACACAATTAGGGCTTAATGCTTTTGATCGACTACACCAATCTGAGGGAGAGAGATTGATTGATCAGTAGCGGACAAAAGCAAGATGAAAGTCAAGCAAATGCAGTTGAACAGTGGCTTACCTAAACATGGTTTTCACTCAAATAAGCACCATGGGAGGATGAAATTTTTGTGATGGGGGAGTTCAATACAGTCCAATTTTTTTTGTGTTGATCTTAGAACTTCGTGTCAGACGATCCTATATTCTGGCAAACTCAAAGAATGCACATCCCCCATGTAATTTAATCTACCCCTCCCGACAAGGCAATTAAGCAGCAGATTCGTGGCACATCAGCAAAATTTGGCTGGATAATTTTTGGGGGCAAGGTACGGGATCTGATGAGATTTTGCAGAAATTAGACAAGTATTTCATTTTCATTTCACCACTCTGTTCGCTCATGAGTTCACAATATCACTGCACGAAATGTAACAACAAAGCTGGGGGGGTAATTTACAGGAGAAGAGACATTTGTTAGAGTAGATATGATGCATATTAAACTGTGAGAGAAAATCTTAGTGTACTGAGAGGAAACAGATTTCCTGTAAGGAAACAGGAAATCAAAAGAATACATGACAACAAACTATAATGTAAACAGAGACAATAATGAAACAGTGGATTGTTGCAGGGTAGAAAGTAGGGGGGTATGGGGTAGCACATGTGTACCATATTGTCATCATGCTTTTTGGGATATACTTCTACGATAGAAACACATGCAAATGTCATTATTCTTACCCATTCCATATAAGACTGAGCCACCGAAAGATGAATGCAAACCAAAATTGGGGAGAAAAGGAAAAATTGATGTAACATTGCTAACAAAGAAAGAAAAAAAAGTGCCATTTGAATAGCAATGATTTCCTGATCGTTAATCACCTTGTTTAAATGCCAATAGGTTTTGCAAATATGCATAGCTCGTTGTGATGGATAACAACCAAGATGAGGGGGGATTATACTGTAATTAAACAGTTAATCATGGAATAACTTGAGAATGACAAATTCAAGTTCAGTTTCATGTAACAGCCGTAACCTGGAAAGAAGAGACATGTATTCCTTTGAGAGTCCCACTTGGTAACTTTTCCATACATTTCAACATTTTCCACCGTTTTCCGGGGCCTACCGATTGCTTCCTTCCCTTTTCCTCACATGGCAATTGAGGAGTTCAACCTCTACTGTACACACAATATTTTGGGTGGCTGCAGTTTCTGGTGAAGGGCAAATTTCTTTTCTTTTGGGGGTTCTGACTTTGCAGGTACATGCATGGCACAAAGGATTAGGAGAAACGACTACCCCAGATGGAATTGTGATATCCTTGAATCAAATATATATCACTTCAGTGGGCAGGAATTATTCCAACATTCACCATTCACTTCTATTGATTGCACTGACAGGTGGATTTCTGTTGGATGTGATTTACTGTACTGATTAAGACAAACTAAACAGGAGTTAAATGTTGTCAAGATGTCATGGTAGTAAAGAATGCATCTCCATCACTTTATGCTCTAATTTCAACAACTAATTCTGCACAATGTACTAGTGTGGTATTCACCAGTGGCTAATCCCTTGCTTACTCTAATGCATTGCACAGCCCTCTGTTACATGCTCCCAAATATTGCTCTAACACCACATGCTCTATGCTCTAAATCAGCCTCCTTTACCTTTTGCTCAAAAGGCAGCTGATGTGCATACCTATGCAGGTTACAAAAAATTGTAGAACAGCTCACATACTAAACACAGAGTATTCTTAAATTATTTGAAACTTCTGTTTTGAATGAACAGTAATTTAACCTTACTCCTTCAGTAATTTGATTAAGTTATCGTCTTTATTTTCGATGCGAATTATGAGAATGCAACTCAATATTACACAGTAAATACGGGTGATAACAAAGACTGTTTGACAGAAATCTTTTGACACTAAAGAATAGGAAATTATTTGTATTTTATAAACTGTCCAAATGTGTTAACATTAAGCCAGAAACTGTTTGTTAATTAGTGCCGGTCTCATTTTCATATTTCTTCTAATACTAAATTTATTCTGTAGCATTAGAGCTCATGAGTTTATTTATCACAAATACAATGTGCCATTCAAGAAACAAGTCCATTCCAATCCAAACTGCTAATTGTTGTTAAGAAATATCTTCTACCAGACAAACAATCTGAAGAATTAATCCATCTTTTTCTACAAACAGTATGATATTTTCACCTCCTCCTTTTCAGAAGTGAGTTTTTAATAAATGAATTCTTGAGTCTCTGATAAAAGCCAGGCTTTCCACAATGATTACAGATAATCCGGATAAATCTGGAACCCATGCTTACAACGCCCACCAGTTTCTTGACACTGACTTTGGCAAAAACACATTTCCTTTGACCAAAGAGGAAATTTGCACTTGCTTGAGGACTGCCATAGCCACGGTGCCTGACGGAAACTTCCTCACGATGCATCACAATTAATTAGAAAGCACCTACGAAATGCCCCCAGCAGGTACACTTTGACGCATCCGCAGCATCTATTAGGAAGAATTAGTCCTTGTCTGTTCACACGTTTTGTAAATGTACAATAGAGATGAAAGGTTATCTTTCACGTACGATCCATTTCAGAGGTCAATGATGTTGCACGAGACGATGCGCAAAATACAGCAAAATGCGACGACGAGAGTGTTCTCTAAAAGGGACACGTTACCAAAGCATTGGGGACAGTGACGACAACAACAGGTTGGCTGATTAACAGTACTACCTGAAGCTATGGCAGTCCATTTGTTATAGGACAGGGGTAAAGGAACAGAACTTAAGGCAAATTTTTTCTAACAATTTTTCACTGTCTGTAAAGACTGTGCTAAGGTTCTTGCCTCCAGAATTAAATGCTGTATGAATGTGACAGAAAATCACTGTGTTTTCAAAGAGGGGACTGACATGTGCAATAGTTGAGGTTTGAAATTTGAGGTTGACTCGGAGACAATGTGTAAATGAGTCAACGCAAAAACAGGAAAGGCATAGGCTACATTTACCAAACCTTCATCATGAACTGTTGTGTGTACTATCCACTCCTATCTGAAAATGCCATAAAAGCATTCTACTCAGTATGAACTAATTTAAATTACTTAGTGGAGTTTGCATCATATTGTTCAAAAGCACCAGTTTCCAAGTTGGATGTGACACAGGATCTACCAGGGACAGATAGCAAAAAAAGTTTAAGGGCTCATCGGTCTGACGAAAGGCAGGATTGAAATACTATCAACAGAAATACCATCTCTTATAGTCAATGCATTGAACATGCTAAGAATATCTGTACACGGCAGAATCAAGAGTGCCCAGTAAATGTCAGTGAGATGCAAAGGTTCATTCTAATTCCTACATCCTCTAACATTCCCATCCCACCCTTCGACCCCCACTGCACCATCTCAACTCACTGTCCCACCATACAATAATCTACCATGTAAACACTCTGGAAACCACTACTATTTTTTTTGCCCTTCTGGTAGTAGATAACATCTGACTGCTTTGCTCCATTGCAATAAAACCCACTTCATTTCCTGATGAATTCACAACATTGTTATCTCAAATACACATCAAGACTACAATTCTACAGATGTATCTCTCTCTATTCACTTTAAGACACAGACAGGAAAAAAGGGAAAAACTGTCATCTTCTGTGTCAATCGCCTTGATTTTTTTTTTTCCCCTCCGCTTGCAGCAAAGTTTCAATCTTCTTGCACTTTCTGTAAAACTGTGCCGTCCCATGAACTGGCGGGTTTCTGTTTGAATATTTTACCGAAGGCAAGGCTTTTGGACATGGGGAATACCTCAGCCGATAATGGGGAGAAGCAATTCTTCGCCTTGTCGTCCCTAGTATTGTCAATAATCTCATAATCTTTTCAAAGGGAAACGTTTAAAACCTAATTAACTGAAAAACTGTCATACCTTTGCATGAGATGGTGTCTGCTCCTAAATGAATTTTCTATGTATCAATGTCTCTCTCTCTCACTATTCCTTCTTTTTCCTTTTCATTTGCAGTCTAGCACATAAATTTGCAGTAAGTCACAGATGACAGCACTGATTCTGTGAGACCGTTCTTTCACAACTTTAGGGGCAGTCACAACAAATACAACGGAAATAACAGATCAACATTGGAAGTGTATCACTGTCGATCAGTAATTTACATCTTACAAAATCTTGTGTGATATGAGTAATATATATATTCACATCACTGACGTATAGCTATTAATCCGCCTTATAAAAAAAAAATGTGCATTTTGAATCCGGAATACATTTAACCAATCTTAAAGGGAAATAGGGCATTTACAATACACTAAGGTAGCATACAAAGAAAGTAACTTTAACCACTACTAAACCATTCAGTCTCATCCATAAACATTTGAACAAGCTTCAGCTCCTCAAAAACTTGTGTATGTGAAGAGTAATGAAAGATGCGTGTTTTGAATTTTGGAAAGTTTGGGTGAACAAATTATTTTGGAGCAACAAATAACTGAATTTATATCTGAGGGAAACTTATTTCTTGAAAAGAAGGCGAATGTTCTCTCTTATTTTGAATGATCTATTATTTTATGTTCACAAAAATCAGCTTAAAAAATATGATTGCTTTCTGTAAAATAAACACCATATTTACCCTGTGGAACCTTGGACTTGGCAATCAAAGTAAACAGTCAATATCTATGCAAGAGTTGGAAATTCTGCAAAACTGTTGACAAATTATGTGCTTTAGAGTTACAAGAGTTTTTCAAGTAAATATAGTGAATAAACATATGATTATTTTCAACCGATGAATGGCACTAACTAGGGAATCTTTTGACCACTACACTATCACATACTGTATCCTAAAGACTAAAACTGCGCTTGCATGAAGTATCCGTGACTAAACTGCAGTCAAAGTCATATGATCATAATCATAACAGCTCAGTTAATTACTCTGAAACATTTTGAATGCTGCATTTAATGACAGTAACAATATAGATTTAACTCACACAAAAGAGAAGATTGTAATCCTACCTTCGGTTCTTCCTTGCTCGGGGACCTATCAATGCCGTATGCACTAACGAAGGTCCTGGAATGGCTGCTGCCACCATGTTCCACAATGCCCCTCGAAGATGTTTCGTTGGGGTCTACGTAGCTGTGGACCTGGTCGTCGGTGTCACTGTCCTCCGAGAAAGTGTCCCATTCGTCAGATCCCCAGCTGGAGTCGGATTCCTCTGGGGCCACGTAATCTTCATCGGCCATGCCAAGGATGTCGTCATACAAGTCATCATCGATGAAAAATCCTGCAAAGCACAAAAGAAAACAAAAGAAAGATGTCCGCTTGGAGGCCGAACCAGTTATGAACCTGGCAATGTGTACTATTAGAGATGGTTGAAAGAACTGGTGGATATTCTCACTTGCTGGGTTGGAGGCAGTTAGGGGAGCAACAACCATAAGAGTATGTTTTTAGTTTTTAGAATTTGAGGATCAGAAAGTCTGAAGACTAATTAAGGACAAAATACCATGTTGTAAAGGATGAACAGGAACAACTCAGATTTTTTTTAGCTAGCCGCCTTTGCACAAAGCAAAAAACAGCAGAGAACTGGAATATGAGTGAAAAGCACTAAAGCGAAAAGCAAACGAGGCCAGGCTAGGTCTCAGAGGGCAGGGTACTAGAATTNTAAGTATATGTGTATGATGTGAATTTTTAGTTCTTAGAATTTGAGGATCAGAAAGTCTGAAGACTCATCAAAGATAACATACCATGTTAATCATGGATGAACAACAGCAAAATTCACCTACTCTTTTCAATCAGTGTTCAGAGGGTAGCAAGGCAGGTGAACCAACAATCCCATACAAACCCAGACCTGCTCCCATGACCAAGCTCAGCAGTTCACTAGCTTTATCCAGCAACCTGAAGCGGACAATACCTGAATCAGACAACAAGCCTATCAGCACCAATGTAAACAGTTTTAATGAACAAGAAACTTTGAGTCCCCAGTAAATTTCCAAGTGATTCCACCAGGATTTGATTCAGGGACCTAGTGTTTGCAAGATGGACTCTTTAACTACCGAGCTAAGCCCGCCTCAACCCTCGCACAAACACACCTCACCCTTAAAGGGATCCAAATATGGAAGGGAGAGATGGATAAAAAGGCAAACTACTCCATCAAAAAGAAGACGTCACAGGGCATTAAATAATCTACAGTAGTGCAATTTGCAAAAGGATACTGTGCAGCCAGGGATAACTTTATCTAGCCCATCAAGTGAACCCAGGTAGACAGGTAGGGTAAAAACAGGATGATATTTCTCTATAAAATAGGAAAAATTTAGCATTATGCAAATCAAAACCACCATGGAAATAGGTCTCCTTCAGGCTTTACAGGAGCAGTTTTCATCACTGCTCACCACTAGAGCTGACAATGTGTTACGGCATCCTCAAACTTGACCACCACCATCTCCTGTTCTACTCTAATTGGCAATGACGTACTATTTGAAGAACAGAATATACGATAATTTATCATATTCTTTCAGGCTTTTTTTCTCCCTTTTTTTCTGGTTGTTTAGTTTGTGGTAAGTAAAAAAAAAGTAGGATGGAGAAGGACTTTTAGAAAAGAATTAGGAGAAGTACAGTAGCAGGAAGGTCCAAAAACTAGAGGAAAGAAATAAGTGGGAATGATCTGAAAGCCTGCTGTGTCTTACTTGATATATTTCTCATCCAAGCCCATCCAACTCCTGACAACAACTGCTATGTACAAAGCAATATCTAGCAAAATAAGAAAAAGTGCAGATGCTACATTTGCATGAAGCACAAAAAGTTCACAAAAAAATCCCAATTTGCTGAGTGGAAAAGTGATTGGGCATGAATCTCTGCAAGGTCTGTAACATCATCCCTGCCTGCCAATGGCCGTTACAGTGCATCACGACAAAAATGGTCCCTCGGGAGTGTGTACCACACAAACTATTGGGAACAATTGGATTACTCCTTCAATAATTGTTTCCAGAATCCAATTAAGGAGGTCTGGGAGTTTCGTCATTTTACTTACCAGCAGACACTGACATTTCAACAGTACAGCCAGTAACAGAACCATTTTCTGCCTTGCCTGCTTAGAATTGCTGACGTGAAGGTACGTAAACAGAACGGATGGATCACAATCTCACACATCTCTTCTTCTGGCGAACCAATGAAGTATTTTGTTTTCTTTTCATATTTCTTTTTTAATGAATTTGAAAATGGACACATATTTTTTTAAACTTTTGAAGGTTAGCAAAACACCTGGTTTAATTCCAAAACTCAAATACCATGTGCATCTTTGCTTTTACCTGAAACAAATATCGGTGCTTTCTTTTAATATGTGAGCAGCAGGTCACAAATTTGCCACATTTAGGGGGAAAATATTAAACCTGGTGTTTGTCCTTCTAGGCCTAGAGGTATTTATTCATGATCACTGACCTTTCTGCATTATAATTATACTCTTACCATTTCTAAGTGACAATGACATTTAATTGTTGAGAAAGACTCAAGGCAAATGTTTCTTCTCAAATCTGTCTACTGATTTGGCGATGGGGGCTGTTTTGAAGTTTTATTGCTAGAATGACGTAATATCTAGTAGGAGATAATCCCACTGAACTGCATGCGGATTAGATTTGCATTCCCTGTAAAATGAAGCACACCGTATTAATAATGGATTTTATTTGCATGCAGTTTAAAATTCTGGTTGTATTCATATGAACTACACCTATACACAAAGCCAGGGCATAGAGATCTAATATATTTAACCAAACCAAACAAAGATTGGTGAAGGTAAATTTACTCTACCTACAGTAAATGAGAGATTCATGGAGTCAGCCATCATGTACACTTTCTAGCATTCCCTTTCAAGACAGAACTTTTGTTTTTCAAGGGCATCAAACATTCATTCTCACCAATTTAGCAAAATCTGATTCAAACATTTGTTGACGAAAATTATGTAAAAATATATCCGACAGAGTGTCATCATGTCCAGCAGAGCGTTATCATGTCCAGTGGAGGGGAAACATTAAACAAAATTAATGTTCTCTGTTGCAATTTGTTTCTCCTCTGAGATGTCAACAAAAATGTCTTCCAAAAGTGAACCATCAGCATCTCAAAGTACAGTAAAGATGTTGTATCTCCAAAAGATGAGTTCATAGTTATAACGTTGGAGTAGATTGTTTCTGTGATATACATAAGCTGTAATTGTAAGGTTTCTATTCTATGTGCAACATTTTCTCAAGTGCGCTGATTTTATCTCGACATTTTGCATTCTTGACACTTCAGATTAAATCTTTTGCACGACTTTGTTTACTAAGCTTCAAATTATTCACTTTTCTTTACATCTGGTTAATGTAGGAGAGTATGTATATGTATGAGCACATGTGGGCATGTCAGAGCATATCAAGGGATATATATATTTTACATGCAATATCAAGAAGTGATTTGTGCCGGCACTTTAAAAGATCCTACTTAAGTTCTAGTTAGGAAGCGCTTTCATCTGGTTAGGCTTCTTTCCTTCAATGGTAGTGCAATGACAAACAGACATACAGTTTATACCTACAGTATGTGACAAGCTATCCAAGACTTCTGACATGACACAATTTAACTTTATGGTCGTACTTGACATATTATGCATACTTATAAACAGCTCATTAAATCCAATGAATGCAATGGGCTTAACAACTCGAAAGGTGGGTACACATGCTCTTAGTACATGTACAAGACATTCATGTGGTTGCTTCCAAACTGACATTCTCAATGTTCAAAACTCCCTGTCAATTTTGCTTTTAATCTATAAAAATATAGAAAATATGAGCTTTCTTGTCATGTAAACTTATGTACTCCAGAGAGACCAACAGGTAAGGACCTGATGAATATTCAGAATTAAGGCAAAAGTTGATTACTACGGAAGTCTGCGGACTCCGCGCCCCCAAGCTCGCTGTGGAAGTTGTGGCCCCGACGCTCACTATGGCTATACAACTTGAATCATACATAGCTTGACTTCTCCATTCATTTTGTTCAAGAGACTTCACCAAAGACTGGTTTTATGGAGACAGATAAACGACTAGTCGAGAGTTGCAGCTTAAAAGTTGGAAATATTTCATGCCATTAGAGGGGAAAGGACGGAAACATAAAGGTCAGAGATATGATACAAGAATGTGAGACATTTTATATATTAGACAAAAGCCACGAGAGAAAGAGAGAGAGAGACTTAAGCCTTAGAAAGATGAGGCACTTTAAGAAGGAAAGCTGCACGAAACGCATTGGCGCATATTTTAAAAACGCAGATGTAGGCCATGTACATGTACAACAGTGCAATGTCGGCAGATACTGTAAGATGGAAACTGGATGAATTATATGAAGATGCTACATGCAGCTTTGACTGGTGAATTCAAAGTCTTTCTTTTCTTTTTCTTTTTTTTCTTTTGCACAATGAGATGCATGCTATTTGATGTTTTACAAATAAAAAACCTATCCCAAGTCAGAAAATGACAGACTGTAAAAATATTGTTTCTAATTTGATGTAAAATGTGTTGGGGAAATTAAAATGCATGAAAGAACAAAGGAGGAATCAAAACCGCCAATATTCATCGATCATGCGATATTGCTCCCTTCTGGTTGCCCCATCATAGGCCTGCATCTTTAGTTCAGGCCCTTTTGTGGCATAAGTTGCTTTCATTGAGTGTAAACAACAGGATGGGACTCGCTCATTTCTTTGATGGCAAAATGTGAGAAACTAACGCGACAACAAAACTGCGGAAAGGCGACAATTTCCTGTTCAATGTAGCTTATATTTGAGTCTACCTCTGCACATCTGGAGATCATGTACTTGCTTAATGTAATTAGAAAATGTAATCCGATAGTGAATTCTTAATAAAGAAGATGTTAATTAAAGTATGCACTACCCGACACCATCACAGCAAGAACTATGACACATTATCATCAAATCGCAGGGTGGTAACCCAGCAAGGGACAAAAACATTCATTAAAATTATAACGCTTAAGTTTTCACGAAATTCCTTTGGAAGGTGATAACAGAAGGCAAGTTTCCAGATCACTTGGAAGGGAAACTGAACAACTATGTTATTCTCCCCTAAAATATAAACATGATTGTTCTTTGGCTGTGACTAACCACTCGCCATATTGACAGTCGGGTTTGCATTTACAAAGAGACAAAAAGTGGCAAAAAGATGATGATTGGGAAATTTTCCTTACGTCAGAATATACACTTTGGTCGTTAGTTTTAAAATTTTAAGTACAAAGAAACTATTTAAGTCTGCACTTCAGCATGCCAGATATGTCATGATCTTGTCAAATTTCAAACAGAGGAATGTACTGTCATGTGTCAATTGAATTTATTTCGAGCGTAGACGTGTACCAGCGAGGCGTAAAATATGACCACCCGGGCGTAAAACAGGAACGTAACTTGACAGTCTACAAAAGGTGCCGAAAGGCAGACTTGTACTTACCATGTTCCCCTTCGTCAAACTGGACATCTTCGTAGTAAGTCCCATCCTCTCTGTTACACTCTAAAGCATCAAATCTGGATGCCAGATGAGATGGTGATATGGTGTACCCCTGGTCCTCTTGAAAGCCTAGAAACAGATATGATGGCAAATTTTATTGTAAATGTTTACAAACAGACTTAGATGAGTGAAAAAATCAACCCAGGACATACATTAGTGAAGACTGACATATGTCCTTCACATGCTCTTGATAGTGAGCATGTACACTGTTATTGTAAAAGATGAGAGTGCCTTGATAGTGTAATGACATGTAAACGTGCTGCACAGGGATGTGATTCACTGAACAAGATCACAACTTACCCAGTGCCAGTAAAAGGTTATCAGTAGATACTACTGATGGTTGAGTGAAGACAGGTGAGTGAGGATCACTGTCAATATGAGTATACTTCAGGCACTGGTAGATGGGAGGAGGGAAGGGGCCATGGCCCACCCAAACATTGTCAAGGTAATTATAACTCGGAAAACAAAACTTTACAAAAGAAAATTAACTTTAGTATCATATCTCGGAAAATAATTTTTAGAAGAAAATTAACCTCTGTTACACCGAATGACATTTGATGGCATTATTAAGATCATGGGAAAATTTTCTAAGTACGAGGGAGTATCTACGTCCATTTATCCCCTCAATCAGATCTCTATAAGACCATTTTGACCCTCTCCCAAACATAGGGACCTGTATCTGTTAGTGACTGAAGGTATTTTCGTAAACTGTTTATGCCAGTGCTTGCACAGTAAGACATTTTGCTGCTTCCTATACTGATCCTATACAACATATATAGGCTAGTGATCCTGTACAGCATATA
>VJOZ01047459.1:9705-25761 GCA_009801055.1 Stichopus horrens | reverse complement strand
TCTCTCCCCCCAATATTTTCAAATTCCCCCAAAATTAGACAAAGGGGGATTCCCCCCTATTTTTTAAAGGTAGCGCTAACCCTGCAACAGGGGTAAACCTTGTTAGAACAGAATATCTCAAGTAGGAAAGCATGGACAAATCGTATATTCGGCATGTAGGTGTAGTATATCATTGAGTACAAGAATCTGTTATCTTTACTGGCGGTCAAAGTTCATTTGAAGTCACCAAGAGCCAAATAATGCAAACCTTGTGTAAAATGTGATAAATCTCAAGAAAGGAAGCTCATGCAAATCTCATATTTCCTGAGAAGCATCGAAACATGGTTTGTGACACATCTCAGTAATGCTATTATAAATTCAAAATTCTTTTTTCATAATTTGCACATCAAAACCACAATGCATTTGTGCATTCTGGCTCTTCTATGTGAGCGGTTTTGCATAAGTGCAGACACTCAGGTGGACACAGATCACGACCATGTATGTTATGAATAAATCGCAGGCTAATAGAACCTCGGGAAGTGCTTAAAAGTTTTAGTGAAGTCTGCGTAGATTATAGTAGCACGGTACCTGTCTCACTGTTCTATTCTGTGATTAGTTTCATGAATGTTTGCCTGATGGTCAAGATATCCAACATCTTTGACTTTTTTTGTCATTGCAAAGTTAGACACTTTGTGGTTCCATTTCAATTTTTTTGATGGTTTTCTAGATCGCGTTCCTCGGACGAAGCAATGTGGGGAAGTCATCATTGATTAGAGAGCTGTTGATCGCTGCTCCAAAGGTTCACGTCCGAACGTCAAAAACTCCTGTGAGTTCATGATCCCATCCATCCTGATTTTGTGTTCAGTACATTCTCTTTAGGCTAGAGTTTATCAAATTTCTCTGTTTTCTCTCATTTCTCTGCATTTAAAAATGACGACCAAAATTTCTCAGTTTTTGAAAATTTCTTTGTAGTAAATTGTGCTGCATTATTCATTCAGCCCAAACACATGGAATTTTTACTCTTTCAGTATCTCCTTTTATGCATCGCATGTATGTCATCAGTGCATAGTTTGTGTGTAATCTGTAACTTTTTACTCGTTTGCCTTTGCCTTAAAACTACTCTTTATAGAGTTTACATTAAATCTGGATTGAATAAATAATTGGAATAAAATAAATTTCAGAAATGTGAATTGCTGAGAGATGAGGTCAGTACATTTGTAATGAAGGACATTACTGAGATTGGCTGTGATCCCTGAAGTCCAAGCTAGTGGATAAGTAAGGGGACCCATACTGGAAAGTACAATACCACCTTTCCCACATTTTTAGGATCTTTGGTGAGATACATGCCAATAAAATTAATGTTTGGTCACCTCTCCACTACAGGGAAAGAATACTGTACAACAGTCCATGTGATGTACAGTTAGCAACACCTCCCTTGATTATTAAGATGGCATACCATGTAAGGGCCTTCACAACTTCAGTGTGGAGTAGATGCAGTGAGTTGCATCGGATGATTACGTGGGATAATAACATGGGATAATTAAATTGGATAATTACTTGGTTCGGTGTTGGTGAACAACCCTAAATCTTCAGAAATACTGTACCCTACTGCAACTGTGTCACTTTTACACTACAGTAATTTTGGGAGGCATTATTTACCAAAGTCTTCTGTCACGCTACACGGCATCGGTGTAAACCGATGATGGTGCTCTGCTTAGATTTCTTGGAGTACAAATACAGAACATGTTCAGATCAGCAGTCCGTCCCTTGGCTCAATTCTTTGTCATATGGTTAACATACTTACCGATATGGGAAACAGGGCTAGGGTTGGGGTAAAGGTGAATTATTTACCTTTAAATTTGTGCAAATTATGTTAAAGTGCAGTTTTGTATGGATGTATGGAAATATGTACAGTCAGTATTTAGACTAAGAGTATTGCTAAGAAGTTGCCAGTTTTGGTCTGGTTCACTTTTCATCCGTCCCATCAATAAAAATGAGTTTTTCTCTCTGGTTGATTGCTTGTGATGTTTTTGAAAAGTTCTTTGTGTATGTATTTGATTTGATCCTGTTTTGCAGGGTCACACAAAACTTGTAAACTTCTTTGAGGTCGGTGATGCCTTCATGTTGGTTGACATGCCTGGATATGGCCACCGGCAACCAGTGAACTTTGAACTCACAGCTGAAGGATATTTGAAAAGAAACAAGAAGTTAGTTGTCGTCCTTTATTTTTCATACGTTCACTGTACTTTGTATTTAATGTTTTCATTAATCCATTATTTCCATTTATTCTGTCAGATCTCTTAAGCAAAAAATGTATACTGTGTCATTGGTTACATTCATGAAATGGTGCCAATATAAACATGTTTGAATGTTTCCAAATACAAAGTCAGTTTGTTTTGTCTGATATAACGACAGTATTTCCACAAACAAGTGATTTACAGCAGGGGTGGGCAACCTTTTTGACTGAATGGGCCAGATATGAGGATTGAAATAGTGTGCTGGCCTCACTCACTTGACCAACCACATGCTTCTGATTAATGACCTTTAATTCTGAGGACTTTCAAGCAACATAAATTTTAAAGGAATTCTCTACCAACAAGAAAACTTCTCTCAATGTATGAGATTATTTACCTTTCTATCAGTTAAACATAATGATTTTACCCAGAGGAAGCTTCCTTAGATGTGAAATAATGCTTTGAAAGTTGGGCTTCCATACACGCCTGAAAATGTGTGACTTACAGGTAGCATTGACAAATACCATTTTCCATTTTTTCACTCTTCGAGTTTCTGGCAAGATCTTGCGATGCAAAAACTCTTTAGTTCAGAGATGATGAGAGCCCCATGAATGTCTATATTCAGTAAGATGCTTTTCCTGCATGAAACCAGTGGAACTGTTATTGTGATGGGCGTAATATGTAGTCCAAACAGTGCAAAGATTTGTCTTCGTGGTTTCAAAGTTTGCCCTTTTTTTACTTTTTTTTAAACCTTTATTACTGTATACATGAAGGAATGGTGTGCAACCAAGTGAAGAGCATGCGATGCTTCTATTCATTTCCACACATACTTCTGAGATCACCTGTATGAGCCTACACCTGTGTTAGACTGTCCATGTACACATACAGTATGGTTGGATAATCTGAGTCCTTTTTGTTTAAATTACAGGATACAGATACTGTACATACTGTAGAAAAGCTCCATTTTTTCTGTTATTTATCACATTTTCCACATAATTGATTGCACGTCCAACCCACTACTATCATTTTCTGTAGTTGTCTAATCAATTTTCCCATTTATCGGTGGCAGTGTCACGTATTCCTGTACTGTTAAGACTCCTGTTTCTTGTTATTTTGAAAAACAAGTGAATCATGAAAAGCACATACTGTACATGCTCTGCATAGTATTCTGCAAATTTGCAACACATCGCTATTACGTCTCCTGTAAATATCAAAGGAGAGTGTACTTTGTGTTGCGGACAATATTTTCTTGTCACACAGCCAAGTTAGATAGAACTTTCCTTTATCGGGGGCAGTCTTGCTCAATATTTGCACACAGAAGTTTCAAATCATGTTCAACGAAAAATTGACATGGGTGGTAGAGATATGTATACTGCAACATAAATGTAGCTGGAATCATGATGTGTGTGAATGACATGTTGGGGAACACTTTCACTGTTCCTCTGATCCTCTCACCAACATGCCTGGAGGCATGTTGATCCTTTCAAGGTCACCATAAATGTAGATGTACAGTAACATCAGCCTTCATGATTTTTCTACTGTGCAACACAGGATTTGTTGCACAGGTCCCTCTGCTAGACACAGCTTGAATGACGGTCACATGAGGATTATGTCATGATAGCACGGGAGTTGTAAAAGCCCTCCTAGGTTTAATTTAGGAATTTACTGGTATGTCGCAGTATGTCTGAAACTACCCTATGCTGAATAATCAAAGGAATGCAGTATTCTAGTAACACCTCTTATATGATAATACGTCGACTGTACATAAATAAATGCCCCAAAAATATTTAGTTTTGTTGTAAAATGTAGAGCTTAGAGGCCATTTTGTAAACTGGATACAGTATATTGCTAAGCTGTAGGGATTGTTTTGTGACCCTTTTGAGGATTTGAACTTGGTGCATTCTTATTTTGTGTTCTTGTCACATACAGGTTGATATGTGTAAGCCTGTGTGTAGTCGGTACCGAGCCAAGTAAAGATTGTGTGATATGCATGTAGAAAGGAGCTGTCTTGATTCAGAAATTGCAGCGCGAAACCTCAGTGACAATCCATTGGAATTGCGTCCATATCTGTCACCATTTTTGAGATAGGACTTTTCAAAGTTTGATGAAAATGCAAAACAGATGATGCAGAGTGTTGCACAGTGCCAGTATTTCTTTCATTAGGCCTATATGAGTATTACTTCTTAATTACCTTTTTACTGGGTTTCACACTGGTGAGTGGTAATGATACTTTTTAAGAAGAAAATATGCCCTTCCAAAATGCCGAAACCCTCTGGGCATATAAAATTCTCCTTCGTCCTTGAAATAAAGGTTGAGTGGACAAAGGATATCATAGGACATTATAGGAGTCCACCTCTTGACATCACAAATTTGCAAATTTATAGTAGCCAATGTTTATTAATTGCACAGGTGTGAGACAGGAATCTGCCTGTAAACTGGTGGATATTTGATTGATTTCAATGGAATCTGTGGCTATTTTCATTATTTTCAATGATCAAGACACCCATTACTCCAAAGGTGTCTTTTTCATGTCACACACCCTTGAAAGAAAGAATGGAAAGAGTGGATAGGCAATAGCGTGTGCAAGGTAGGTTCACCATAAACGAAAAATACAAACAGATAACAACAACCTCAGCAACAAAGAAACAAGACTCTTGCACTTTAACTCCAAAGAAAGCATGAAGTACTGTACAACATGAATGCAGGAGAGTGAATTTTAGTGAATTAAGTGAATATTAAGTGAATAATACTGTGACCTACAGTACAGTACCTCTGATGGCAGGGTTCCAAACAAGAGACGTCATTCTGAACATATGTACCGTCAACTTGAGGTCTGTGAACGCTTTTTCACACTTCGATCTCACCTGCGGTGAGGTAATTTGCGCTACCAGTAATATGAACCAAAACCATAAATTATTTGAACTTTCTGAGTGCAGATTTGCCACTGTTTTGTTTTTCTGAACTTATAAAGCAACTGTGACCCTTGCCATAATTAGTCATCAGACACTATGTGCTCAGCCCATATTTGGACTTTGCTTCCATTGAAGTCATAATTCTATCTTTGTATTCTGCAATATGCTAGAAAATTGTGAGACTTTTTTAACAGCATTAAATCAACTTTGACCAAAATTTGGCTCAGCAGGTGTTTCATCATCGTAAAGTATGTACAAAGGAAACATACAACACAAAAAGTAAATCGATTAAACAAAAAAACTGTAACTAAATAGCAACTGAAAAAAAACAGGCAGAGGAGACCAAAAACAATGCTCAAGCATAGAACTATACCAAACAAAGAGAAAGGATGAGAGGAAAATCCCAACCCCCAAATCCAAAACTTCCTTCCTAACCCAGCTAAAAAAAATTAATAAATAATCATCAACAACTGTGTAAGAGTAAACAATGAAAATTAGAGAATAGAAGAAAAAATGGCAAAGTTCCAGTAATTCTTGAGGGCTTTCTTGTGAGAGGATGTTACGTTTCATTTAGATCTGACATCTGCGCAAAGAGAATTCCAAAATCCAGGGACCTTAAAAATAGATGGAAGGATGTTGCATAGATGAGGGTGAGAACTCTTTTATAAAAATTCTCCTCAGGATGGGGTATTGTAGGTCTGAACATCCTTGGACTTAGTTGAAAGCTTTTAAGAAACTGACATGAAATGTTTATTGAATCTCTACAGAATTTATATATAAACGTGTTTATAAATAAAAATACCTATACAGAAGTTGATAGATGTGAAATGTAGGTAGAATAGTTGGTTGCAAAGTGAGGTAGGTTTGCGCTCCCTGTAGCTGTTATTCATGATAAATTTACAGCAAACCTTTGAAGAAGAATGTTCGTGTTTATTGTTTTGGTGCCGTTGTCACTTCTCTCTTGGAGCGGTGAACTTGGCTGTTGTCCAAGGTGACATTTGGAAATACTTATACTCACCAGTTTTATGGGCAACCCTTTCATGAGTCATCTAAGCAAGGCAGATATTTTTACCGATTTAGAATACAATGCAACCAAGTGGAAAGACATTCTTAGTGTTCCGACCACTGTTGTATATTTTGAAAACTCTTCCATTTCACAGTTCCTTGTTTCTTTACTATTTCTCTACAATATATATGGAGCGGTCATTGAACTTAAAGAGTCATCCCATCGAACGCAAACAAACTTCTACTTTTTGTTCTCTGCCATTCAAGAAAAAGTTCCATAGTTTCTTTGTTCCCTCTGTGTCAACACCACAGCTTTTTGTATCAACTATGACTCACCTTCACCTCACATTTTCTCTCGAAAATTTGCAACCACAGGTAACTCCCCATCTATTCAGTGTCTTGTGACTTTCTTGGGACTGATCTCTGAAATCCGAGATAAATTCGACACTTTCTCCCAAAGTTATCACTGGTGGTTGCCCTTACCTTTTGTATTTTTCTGAATGTCAATTCATCATTTGGTTGTTTAAGCCACAGTTTCGAAGGAAATGATGCCATGATGTCTCGGTGCTCATTTTTTTTTCCCGTGGCAACATGTCACCCTGGCTCTGATAATTGGTGGGATCCGATTTGTTTTGTTACCTACAGTAGCCCTGGATCTCATAGAAGTGTTTGTGCTTTGTATAGTGTATTCATTGGTTGATGGTACAGTTTTAGAGAAACATTAATGTCAACCATTGGAAGTTTAGACATGATTGGATAAATTCTTTGCTCTTCAACTACCCATTAAACCCTCTTCCCCTCTCCCCCTCCCTTCTCCCTCCCCTGCCCCTCACAAGTCAGGGAAGTGTTATCGTCCATGGCCACTAACTTCACCATTCTGCGGCTTCCCTCGATCTCGCACCTTGCACCCTGCTCCCATCCTGCTCAGCAGTAAGTACTGGCTGCCAAAATATTTCTGCTCACTAGAGTGCACACAAGAAATAAGATGTGGTCAGTTTCTGCATATTTGTGCCACAGTTCAAACTCACTGGGGTCAGTGTAAGTTGATATGCAGTGAAAATATGTTGAGAGGTTTTGATTCTTGTGGACAAACGTTTCAGATACCATCATACTGTACCATTGTATATGCTGTAATTGTTTAAGTACAGTCAGTGTCAAGTACTGGGATGTCCCTTTGTGATGATGTATGTAAATAAAATCAATTTTGAAATTCTCATTTGTCAGTGGCATATCACATTTTTTACTTTTTCTGTTTTTTTTTCAGATTATTAATGACATTTCTGTTGGTGGATTCCAAAGTTGGCATTCAGCCGGCCGATCACATCGCAATCGACATGTTCTTCCAGTTTGGATTGCCCTTTACTGTGAGTCTGCCCTGATAGTAATAATAAAATTCGTCTGTGTTTTTAAGTGTTCCATATCCAAACAAATCACCCAGAAAACATCAACGAAAAGATTTCAAATCAACTGGGATCGGTGGCCTGAAACAATACTGTGGTCACCGGAACTAATCTTTAGTCCAATCTTGCCCCACTGTCTTGGTCCAAGATCACCCGGTCTGTGTCCTGAGCCTAAATGTCTTGGTCTTGATCTCGGTCTTGTGTGCCGTAACTCCGGGTCTCTGACCCAAAACTGACGTGAAGATTTTATTGACCTCGTCATCACAACAGCTGCGAACATTCAGCAACACCAACCTACACGTGCTACAAGTAAAGTGCTTTTGCATTACCACGTGTTCAAAGTTTGCAACTGGTCTCTAAGGATTATTCAAGCATTGAAGCAGACTGGTGTCAGACCTTAGAAGTAAAAGTCTTCACATTTTAGGGTTTAAAAAATCTGAGGAATTGTCAGAACATAAAATGTGATTTCCCAACGATGATGCCGTCATTAAGGAGGTCGAATGAAGCAGGTCACCTGCACTGATCATCTTCAAGGGTGGCTTTTGGGAGACTTAAGTGTGATGAAAGTGTCTAGAAATGTTCAACATCTGTCCTAGCTTGTCAGATTACTGCCAGATGATGTCTTAGTGCACATGGTGTTTACCAAATGAGGGATATACAGTTCAAAGTAGAGGAATGTGCTGATAGTGAACATGACACAGGTGCAACATTCAGCAACATTCAATGTAACGTGGCTTCATCCCTTAAGATCTCCTCATGATTTGTTTGGACAACTGTTCATGAACACCATGACTGAATAAATTGGCAACGTGACAAGGTCATCACAACATCTTTACCGTGATAGGCATCACAGACTTTCATCGTGACGATTAACCCATCAGTCAAACAGACACACAGTGGGTAAATACTCACGTGACTTTTACTTCAATTATCGTCCTTCTTTTTGTTCGTGATGTATTTTTTTTTTTCGTCGCAGTTCGTTCTCACTAAAGCAGATAAAGCTGGGAAGAGGGCGCTATACAGCACACTAGTCAGTTTGAAGGAGGTTATGACCACAACAGCATCTTCCGCATGTTTTCCACAACCGTTCCTCGTGAGGTTAGTTGGATCTATTTTAACATGACTCTTTGACCCCCCATTTCACCTTTCACTTGGATATCCCAGCCCCTCCAAATTTCTCCCACTCCTGTCCCTCATTTTTCAGTCCATCATCTCTCTGTACTCCTTGGTTTTTTGAAGCCCCTCCTGCCTCTTCTCTCAGTCAATGCTACAAACCACAAAAGCCTGAGTCAGGGAAAATAGATCATCAGGCAAAAAGGTTACAAGCCTTCGAGCAATCTGTGAAGTTTTCTTTTTTTGCAGTGTATATTTACTTTTGAAGCTTTATTTTGTTTTTCTGAAGACAAGCTGTTATATGACAGATTTATTTCTAACTGCAAACCTGTTGGGTACATTGACTTCTTTAGTTGTGTAACAATGTACCAATTTGACCTCTTTCAGACAAGTCTCAAAAGACATTACGGTTTCGATCACAGATGCCCCACTTCTTAAGAAAAATTTCTCAAAAAAGGAGTGCATTATTTGAACTTCTTGATTTGTAAACCTCACCCCCCCCCTTAAATTCTGTCTTGCAGTGGCTTTTAAATGGCCTGGAAACAGTTAAAGGAGTGCTTTTACCATCCACATGTTGAGAAGTGCTCCTGAATAGATATCTACAGCGATTCTGCTGACATTTGTTTATGGTCTACTTTCTGAGTCCTCTGATCAATGGTTCGAATTTCCTTCCTTCAGTTAAAAAAGACCCAATCAAATGCCCATATGCTGTCAATCCAAAATTGTCATCTTTTTTTTAAGGTGCCATTTAATGTCATTTAAAGCAGCATCCATGTAATTGGTACATTTCTTTAAATTGCAGTTCAAACTTCGGAGTAGTCTGGCATTGTGGAAGTTTGAAGAAATTTGTGCCAGCAGCCTCCAAAAAATTGCATCACACAGGACATTATGGAGATTCCAAAAACTAAACCCATGTTCTGCAATACAGTGTTGGTTTTACATTGCCTTTAGGGCTGATTTTTATCGTAGAGGATTGTTTATCAATGAAGTGGTTTCTTTTTATTAAGCTGGTGGTAACTTTTCAGTCTTTTTAAAGTCTGTCTGTCTGGTTTAACTTGTTCTTGTAATGTTTGTAATGTTTTTTTTTTCTTTCTGTCCTGTCCTTACTGATGATCCAGACAACCTTTTTTTCTCCCTTAAAAATGAAACCAAGAGTAAGTCACACATCAATCCTTTAACTGAAGTACAATCCCAAAGGGTTGGATAAACCACCTTGTGACTGTTCTGCACATTTTTTTGCACATGGCAATAAAATGGGAGCTGTTTTCCTCAAGATTCTGGGGATTTAGTAAAATTGTTACCAAAAGAAAAAAAAAAACCAAAGAAGAGGAGTAAGACGGTAGCAAGAGAAGGACAAAATTAGCTCCTTCTGTATAGTATCAGAGTTTTGCACTGAATGATTTCAGGAACCATCAGGGTACCAGAAGTGATGGACCCAGTGCCAAAATTTAAAGTTACACAAGGAAAAAGAGTTGATCTGTGTAGTAGACTGCCATGTTTATTATTGGCTACCGTAGGTAGTTAATTAGAGTGTGGGGTAGACCATCCTGTGTATTACAATACATGACTTGGTAGGGTAAGGAGAGGGGGTGTCCACACTGAAACCCCCTTCCCAGGACTCCAAATCAACAACCTTGATCCCCTCCAAAAAATGCCTCTGCAAGGCACCTGCAGGCTAGGAAAAAAAAGTTTACAAGAATGCACTCAGGTGATATCTGCACTGTGTATTTTAAATGATTAGA
Source organism: Stichopus horrens (assembly GCA_009801055.1). Classification (NCBI taxonomy): domain Eukaryota; kingdom Metazoa; phylum Echinodermata; class Holothuroidea; order Aspidochirotida; family Stichopodidae; genus Stichopus; species Stichopus horrens. The sequence goes on along the minus strand of VJOZ01047459.1, from coordinate 15,376 downwards.
ATTGACTGTAGCATATATGCATTCATACAATGGTAATATCGCAGCATAAAACCAAATGTAACATTTTTGAGAGGCTTGCTGCTGATGAAGCTTCTCCATATTTGAGTGTGAGAGCAGAAACCAGGTGGACATTTAGGACTAATATCCTCTCACATTTTTACTTAGAAGTATGTAAATTTTACCACTTAATTAAAAAGTACAGTATGGCCTTTTGACCAAAGAACTTGAACTCTGTTTCGTCGAAGGTGCATGATACAAGCTCATATTTATGGGGAAGTTTCCCTAGAAAACGACTTTTGCCCAGTTTTCATTCTTTCTAACCTGTAAATTTCAAATGCAATGCAATAGAAAATGGCAAATTAACCCTGAGAAATAGACTTTGGAGACTGTGTTATCATTTTTTTCTCAATAACTGACAGGTGGGATGGGGGAAGTTGTTCTGCTGATATGCATGGTCACCAAAGTATGGATCATTTTGATAAGAAGATGTAGGAAAGCGTCCAAAGACGTTGTTTAGCCCCATGTTTCTATGTTAAGGTTAGACCTACGATGGCACTCACATTTTCTGAGCCCTCCTTAATAACCTCAACCTCTGGTGAAGCACAGTACCCTGTGGAAACTACATTCTCATCACTCACACGATTTTATTGTATTCAATGTAAACAAAAATTGAAATCCCCTGAGAAGTGACACTTGAGCCTGTAACATCTTGACTGCACGCACTGCAGTAGCTTTGCCCCAATCTCCCATGTTAAAAGACTGGGAGTGAGATTTCACAATGAAAAATAAAAAGGTTGTCATGGAAACATGCAACATGCAACAGTTATCAGCAACAATTTGCTGAAGCTACAAAAGATCTTTTCAAGCTGCAAACCAACAGTGCCAAGTTTTGTCATTTGGGATCAGTCCAAGCAATTGTTTAATTTTTATCTTTTGTTTTCTTCTAGTGACTGGTGTCCATGTAAAGCACCGGTGGTATAAATTGATAATGGGCGTATATATTGCTCTGCAAAATGGCAGTGAACTGCAGCCAGCAAGTTTTTTCATTTGAGATCAGTCCAAGCAATTGTTTAATTTTTATCTTTTGTTTTCTTCCAATGACTGGTGTCCATGTAAAGCACCGGTAGTATAAATTGACAATGGGCGTATATATTGCTCTGCAAAATGGCAATGAACTGCAACCAGCAAGTTTTTTCATTTGGGATCAGTCCAAGTAATTGTTTAATTTTTATTTTTTGTTTTTTTCTTCCAATGACTGGTGTCCATATCAAGCACCGTGGTATAAATTGACAATGGGCGTATATATTGCTCTGCAAAATGGCAATGAACTGCAGCCAGCTGGTTGTGTAAATGTTGAAATTTCATGATTTGTGGATGGTTCACTGAGAATGACAGAGTTTGTAAATGTTACCATGGCAATTATGTAAGCTTCATAAGCCATAAAAGTCTTCTTACCCAGTCCATTATTCTTTCATCATTGTCCTTGAGGAATTTGCAGAACTTACAGAAGCTTTGGGCAATCACAACACTTCTGAGCCGTCAACCCTAACATTTGGCCCTGTGTAAAATGAATCAATTTTATACTTTTGTATCTTTGGTTTCCCCAAATTTTTCTTCAGAGACAAGGAAGGAAACCTGCCTTCTTTTTTTAATTCTACCTGCCTTTTTTTATATTTTACCTTTGGTTACTCAGTGGAGCTGGAAATTGTTAATATGTTGATTATTCACATGTTTATGGTCACATGATTGTAGTAACATAGAATTTAGTCACATGACTGTGGTCACATGGGCTTGGTCATTTAGTTTAGACAGAAGTGAAGAAGAAGAGTCAGGCCTCAGTTTGAAATGTCTAAATAATTTGATTGATTTCTTTCTCAAATGATACCCGTTATTTATTTTAATTCGTGGATTATATGAACTTATGTCTCCCACGGAGGAGTTTGATTGGACGAAGCAGCTGCAGTCTAAAAGTCGTCCGTGTGGAAATACATTTAGGCCATTAAGATGGTCAGATACATGTGACATGTGACTTCTGACGCCTAGTTATCGCAAAATGTTGATGTTTTGGTTCCGATAAACTTATTACAAGCCTGGACTTGGCTTTGTAAAACAATTTCAAGTTAATCTGTACTCAGTTTGGAAAAAAATGTTAATCTGTATCTTGCTAACATTCCAAGAAGAAAACAAAAACAAAAAAAAAGGAGAAAAAAAAAACTAATTTTGTGCACTTTGACATGTAACTAAAGAAACTGTTGTGAAAAACGTGTCAGTTCTCGAACCCGTAATCGTGAAACCTAGCTGCATTGACGCCTGTGGATATCTCTTTTCTGAATGGTGTCATGGTTGATTCCTTTTGTTTCATTTCATCTTCTTCTTCTGTTTTGGCTGTCTCTGGCAGGATGCCGGTCTAGATTCTCTCTGTCGATATGAGCAAATACAAGACCTGAGCAGGAAACCCAGATAAGTGAGGGTGCTCATAAGTTCATTGATTGCAAAAGCGAAAAATTGACGTGGACTCGAGAAGTGGAATAAAATGGCAGCAGCGGACTGGAAGAAAAAATAAAGCAAAAATGAAGAGAAAATAAAAAAGATGAAGAAAAAACCAACATTCCGATGACAGCGTGCTGTTGTTCTTGATGGACTTTTCAGTTTTTGTCTTTATTTATCTTTTCTTTTTTTTCTTTTTTTTCAGTTCTGTGAAATCTACCGGGATTCCGCTCTTGAAAACCTTCATCGCTTATATTGCGGGATCTTTGGAGGCAAGGTGACAATAAAGGTCGAACTGGGCCTGGGTTGTTGTGACACATTTGGAGATGGAGAGAGGGAGAGAGAGCTGGTTTTGTATTCTTGCCATCACCCTGTCATGTTTCATGGGAATGATTACAAACCCCTGTCAGCTTGTCATATATATAAGGATAGGAGCTGTATTTTATCAAGTGTGGCTAGAATACCTAACAGGAAGTCAGTGTTTTTGTTATTATAGCAGTTACTATTGCTTGCTGCACTGACTTAGTTTGTTGCAGTGATTTCCAAAGTTTGTCGTGCATCTTATGAAACACTGTGTGTGACATAGATTGTTAGCGGGATGCAGTTGGAACAGAGTATTGGATAGGCTGCTGTCTATGGTAGCATGTTTGAAATAGGATGGAAATGACTTTTAATAAGAGCTTTGAGAGAAAACAGGGTTGGGTGAAAAAAAAGAGTAATGTTGGACTTCTATGAATATTCAAAGGCCCTTTCATTATTCATTAATAAAAGAAACTCAGAACAGCTTTGTGTCAAACCTATTGAAGTTGTGAAATGTGTAGAAAAAGGGATATAAAATGAAAAAATAAATAGTATAATGTAATGCCAGATGCAAATTTTATGAAGCAGTTTTCCAAAATTGGGAACCTGACAGCTGTTGATCAAACCACAAAGAAAAAAAAAAGGCACAGAAAAAATACATACGGTACTGCCCTCAAGGGAAATACTCCTTTTGTTTTACAGGGGAAAAAATGGTATTATGTAGGACCAACATTTAGGGATACAGAATGATATATTATTCAAAGTAAAGCAGGGAGGTTTCCTTTTTTTTTCATTTCAAGAAATGAGTTCCTCACAGATAAAAATTTACTTGTTTGATGCTCAAGTGTAATTCATTAACCCAAAGTTTAAAACATTTTGATTGATGTATCTTTATATATTAAACGCATCTTATGCACAATGTTTTGAGGAGATGAAGCTATTGCCAATGTTTAGTGGTGAGAATGGATGTTTAACAATGATTAAAGCTATTTTCTTCACATGCCATGTAGGTGCATTTTAAATGCAATATTTCACTTTTTTAAGTGGTAATGGTGTCTGCGAACAGAAAAAGGGTTGTCAATTTTCCGAAGGATGTTGTGCTGATTCGGTGGTCCCAGGTCCCCATTGTTAGACCTGTGATGTAATAGCTTCAACCTCAGTATCCAAGAAACATCCACACCTTCACACTTAATCCTGGCTGTGAAATTCAGAAGCAAGACAGATACACACTTCAGGTTGTCAAAGGAGCCAGTTTGGCAAAAAGATTGATTTTTGTTTTTATGGTGATTGAATCGGAGCCTAACGCTGGTTACTATTTCTCCTCCCTCCCCCCAACTGATGTAATCCATCATTGCAGATGTTATTACGAAACGCTGAACCTAAGATACTGCTGAAGGTCGCTTGCCCCTGCACTGGCTGACTCTTGAGTCAGTTGGTAGACTTGAAGATAAGCAAACTGACTGCTGAGGTTGAGGGTTATTTCTGAGTAATGGAGGCTGGTAAAAGCAAGTTTTAGAGATTGATGTTATCCTTTTGACGCACCAACAGTCAGTGCAGTAAGGGGGTGTTCATGTCCTTATGTTCATGGTCGTGGAAACAAGTATTAAAAGTCGACCATCACTTTAAAAAATTTCTCATAAGATTCTCACGAGAAACTTCTCATAGGAGAAACTACTCTTCCGAGAAATTTCTCATATGAGAATGATGATGTGGAAAACTTGTCCCTGACTTAGCCTCATATTTTACCATTTGCGACAGTCATTTACCATTGTGGCACCTTTGGCCCACTATAATTTAACAAGGACCTGTGGACATTGCTGTAGCATTTTATCAAATCATGCCATCACCGCAGACCTTGGCAAAAAGTTTTACGTTGGTGAAATTCTTGGAGTCCACACTTTAGATGGGAGGGATTTATTTACTTGATCCTTTCTTCCTCTTTTCTAATTTGCTAAGTCTAGTGTAACTATGGTACCTTGGAAAGGTGGCTTGGGGTGACCACTTATTATATAGACAAACTGACTAGTATGATAGTCCACATTTGAAAATCATCAGGGACTCCTAGTGGCACCTAGTTGGGGGGGCAACCATATATCGGTGTGAGAGTGATGTCATCCTCCCTATTTTAGTTGTTACAATGTCCAAAAGTAATTACGGTTGTCATTATGATTGTCATTATTTTGCGACTAAGAAGTTAGTGACAGCGGTCTTGCGGCACGAAAATATGTTAAATGTTCCGACTGAATCCAATTTCCTCAATCAGCAGTGAACCAATCTGAAGATTGAATCATTGAAATTTTCTTTGAATTTTTTTTTTGTCCGTTGCCATAGTTTTGTTCTTGCCAGAATGTTGGGGGACATAAATACCTGTTTTCAAAAAGTTGGGAGGGCCGTGGTCCCCTACGCCCCAGTTTCGGCCCCTATGCCTGGCTGTGTGGCCATATAAGGACAGTGTGTCAACTACATGGAACAATAGCAGTGAAGTCTAAGGGAAATAAGTAGGGCTAATTCAGATTCAAATTCATCCATGGCAATGCTGGTATACGCCAGTGTCATTTCTTGTTCCCATTGTAATTTATTCTTAGTTTGTATGTAAAAGTTGTTGAAGCAGAAGGCTTAGAAGCTGAAGAAATCATGAGTTATTTTGACAAAAGTGACCATATTTTGTTTCAAAGTATTACCACTGCTGTTTTTGCAAGGAATTATTTACAGATACACTTCAGGCAAGAACAATCGCCTCACTGGAGTTATGTTAGACAACATCATATCAGCAACCATTATACATCCTCTATGTTACATTTAGACGTGTCATCCTCCATTGAAAGCCCAGTAACCTCGCGAACCTATAGGTACGTAGGTCTACTATCATAGGTCGAGCGGAACT
>VJOZ01047445.1:0-10267 GCA_009801055.1 Stichopus horrens | reverse complement strand
GAGGAATAGAATTCAAGGGCGATTGTGAAAGAGATTACCAGGAACGATATTTTATTTGCAGCATAGAGTGGTGGGGAGTAATTGTAATTCTCGTATAGCATTCAATTAAAATGAAAATTTGGAACATCTTTTGTCCCTTGAAGTTTGAAATATTTTTATCAGCAAGCAGAATTACGCCAGGACTTTAGAAGGTGGTGTTAAATGTAGTCTTCTTTTCACATGCTAAAACAAAGCAGTATGAAAAAGTTAGACTATACTTAGTGTATATGCAGTATGTGCTACAGGCAGTCTGAAAACAAGTTTCCTCACAATTTTCTTATGCAAAACTGTGATTTCTTTTGTATTTTTGTGTAATATTGATCAATATTCCACCTCTTTTTAGCTGATTTTTGTTAGCAAAAGCTGACACTGGAAAGTATTTCAATTAATTGTTTCATTACAGTTATTGCGGGCACCAGGACACTATTTTGTCATTTTTGTAGAATTGTGAATCTTCATTTAAGAGGCATAAATTTGCTTCTTTTTAAAAGCAGTAAGTCGCTTGATAAGTTAATGCACAAAGAGGAGAAAACCGCATTCAACCATTTTTTTCCCCAGACTACGAGCCAGAAGAAGTTTTTCCTCGGAGATTCCAGGGAACGGCTGCCAGCCACGTGTCTGTCGACCTCACTTGGAATCCATCGCAATATACCTGTGAGGTCTCTGGCTACAGGTGTGTATCCTCTTTCTTTTTTTCTCTAGTTCCCCTTAGTTTGCTTTTCTTCCTTTTTGAGGAACTTGGGGGTGGGGAAGATAAAAAGGCTGCAGAAATTCTGTTCACTTTGCAGCAGAATAAACAGCAATTAAAATTGATCCATATTGCTCGCCAGAATACTAAAAACCAGTAAATCATAGTCCCGTGAACTGGCAGACTTCCCCAAAATGAGGGACTCATGAAAAACTGGGTGGGATGCCCGAGTTTTCGAGAGTGAAAATATGGTTTGTTTCCCCATCATCGATGAACATATGGCATGAAATGAATGTTTACTTCTCGTTATTTGATGTTTTCATATTCGTTCACAAGATGTAATTACAGGCATCAGTGATGGCAAACTTAGCAAAAGCAGCCTCCACAACTCCAGGCCATTAACGCACCTTTTTGCTGAAAAACGATAATCATTTGGGATGCTTCTGATCGTTTAAGATTTTCATGTAGTGCATGTCATTGCTAATGGAGGATATTCAATAACAGCATTGTTTGTTGACAAAATTAATATACCTGCATTTGCAAGATGCAAGAATGTAATTTTTCTCAGTTGTCCCTTTGATGGAGTCAATTTTTTCATGCTAGTAGTTTTCACATTTATTTGGTGTCTCAGAATGCCCTTGAAAGTGTTTTAACTTTCGTGGTAACCCGGTTACATAACCGAAACTCTTTCTATTTCTATTCGGTTTGATTATTGCTGCAAAGAAAAAATAAAACTATCAATAAAATAGGTAATATTATGACATTTGAAGGTAATCGTTCAGCATCAAAAGTTACAAGGAGGCATTTGTGGAAATGTTAGTTAAAATAAGAGAAAAAAATGAAGTTTGTGTGGTTAAAGTAAGACTTGTATATAGTGCCATTATACCTCTCAGGAACACAAAAGTAAGGCCTATGTCAACTAACAAATATGTTGAATGTGTGGGGGAAAACAACAGTCCTAATTTAAGTATAAGTCTTTAATTAGGTATCTAATTGTACTGGTTGTCCTTTGTTTCAATATGGTGAAAGCTTAGCTCAAGCAATCTCTTTGCTTTCAATTGTTACATTTGCCATTATTTCATTCCAGGGTATACTACGGGGAGATAGGAGATTTAGAATGGATGGTCAGGGAAGTACCAGGCGGCGAATCCGATAGCGTCACCATCCACGGCTTAGAGGCAACCACCACCTATGGTTTCCAATTGAGGGTCGTGACTCTCGAAGGGGAACGGCCTGAATTTGCAGAAGTAACTGTGACAACACTTGATCGTAAGCTAGTCAACTACCAATTCCAACATAGGGGAGTGGGTCATCAGAATTGAATAAAAGCATACAATGTTCATCACTTATTAGATTTGAAGCAATGCTTGGTTGATGTATATGTAATCATTTTATCATTTGATACCATCCTGTAAAAATATTGATCGCATTTGACCTGAAAACCATTTTTTTTCGCTCTTTTTGCTCCCGTCTTGTTATTACAAGAAATTGGTTACTGTACCATCAAGATTAAATTCAGTGCTGCTATTTGTAAAATTTTGCCATTTCCCCTCTGCCAACTGGTGTCATGTAGCTACAAATCTGTTCTTCTGTCTCTGGCATCGCAGTTCCACCATGTCCGGACATGTACGAGCGTGGTGACGATGGCGATTGCTACAGCTTTGTCCGCAACACGACCACCTGGGCTCAGGCGAGGAGCTATTGCCAATCTGTGGATAACGGAGACCTCGTCGTCATCGATAGCCAGGAGAAGCTAGACTACATCCTCTCAAGGACCATGGGTGGTGATTGGTGGATTGGTAAGTTTCGAGTTTAGAGCTGTTTGCAAATTGGCTTGTACCTTGAACATCGTGTTAGGCCAGCCAGTCAGATGGTTTAATCCAGTTTTGCAGGAATTTTGTCTGATACTGTGTCATTTACTTACAAATGCTCCTTCAGTGCAGCAGGCATGTAGCCCCTGGGAAGGGTACTTTTGTAGGCACATCCCCCCACCTCCAAAGAAAAATTTAAAAATTTCTTAATAGAAGGTCCTGCTTTCTTGAAATACAAATTCAGGAAGAACAGAAGAAAATCTCTTACCATTTTTCATCTGGAACCCTTGAAGAGGCAAGCAAATTTAGATGGGGGGTGGGTGTCCTTCTCCTCGCTCAGATCATCAAAACTCCAACATTTAGGTTCCTCCTCATCAAATCGGATAGTCTTGCCGTGAACTTGTAGATAAGGTCTTTGAAAAATGATATTTGGAAATAGAACTACTAAAACCAAGAAAAGTGATTGCTTGTCACCATATAATTCTCCCTCTCTCTTTTCTGAGAACCAAAAGATGGATGATAAAAAACTCTTCTGTTGTTTCAATTGTTTAAAAAATTTATTTTTTCTTTTTGATTTTTTTTTAACATAGGCATTGTTTCCCAATAAGTTTTATTTAAGAGATAACTATCTTGTTCTTTGAAAGATTTTCTTTCTTTTCTCTATCTTCCCTAAATAAGCCATAAATATGTGATCTGTCTTGATTATGAGCAGGAACAACAGAACCTGACAGTAATTTGAGATTGATTTCCTTCTTTCATGAGAATATGTGCGATGTTAAAAGGAAGTTGCTAATAGGCCACCAAAGGCTTAGTAATGTGAAGCAGTCCCAGCAATTCCTTGAAAGGAAAAGAAGAAAAGGAAAGAGTAAAGATTACAAAAATAAAGTTGATTTAAGTTATCCTTTTATATGACATCAAATTCAGTGCCCTAGCATAATTTTTAAAATTATTTTTTTGTGAACATGACATCATTGTTAAACAGGGTTTGCTTCAATTCCTTAAAAGTGCTTGAATTTTGTTCTTTTGCACTAAATTCCTTGAAAACTTGTTCTTCTTTAACAAAATATTACTACACATTTTGCCACACGGTTTTTTTCCCTGTCAACCTCAAATGTATGTCAGTTTCCAAAGATGTTTTTGGAGTATTGCAAAACTGGTTTGATGTTCTTGAAAAACAAAATTTTTATCTTGAAAAGTGCTTGATTTTCTCCTCAGAAAAGTGTATGAACCCTTGTTAAAGAAGGAAAATGAATCAATATGGTTAAATAATTTCTTTAACAAAACTTATTTAATTAATTAAACAGTCATTTTCTGTAAGAATGAAAACCTGAATAAGAAAATGATACCATTCGACTTTTATTTGGTCCAAATATTGATCGTTTATGTGTAAAGAAGTAACATCTGTCTTGATGTGAGGAGCATACGATTGCCGTCTCTGCTCGCCAGTTTCCACGTTATTCTCAATTTCACCATTACTCACACATAGGTGCGTACGACCAGTCCACTGAAGGCAGGTGGCGCTGGGTTGACTGCGTGGACTTCAATGATTTCTCCACCTCTAACTGGGCCTCTGGCCAGCCTAGTGGCAACGCGGGCGAAGACTGCGGCCAGCTTCTACCCAGCGGCCAGTTCAATGACTGGCCTTGCGACAGACCCGTTCAATACATCTGTCAGACAGTGTACAAAGGTAACAGTGTAAATAAATTTGCTTAAAAAGTTGTTTTACTTTTTTGTCGTTTGTTGGAAGATCTGAATTTACCGATCCATCAATTAAGAGAGTGAGTATTTTTCAGCTTTTTGACTCTCAACTGCAAATGGCTGTTACAAGCACTGAATAGAATGAAAAAAATAAATCAATTGTCTCAAGAATCATAGAAAAATGTTTTGGAAAGAAATTTCTCCCAAAAGATGGTGTACATGAATACTGAAACCAGTTTTTTTCTGTGAACTCGAAAAGAAGTGATACATTTCTGACTTTCGAGTGACAATTGCCTTTTGCTAGACTTTGACGAAGCCGACGTCAGTCCGACAAACATTGCTGCAGAGGTGGCATCCTTCACGTCAGTCGAAGTCATGTGGGATCCTTCCCTGTACAACTGCGACGTCACCGGTTACATGGTGTGGGTCTCCCTAGCAGATGGCAGCAGCGATCCCATGGAATACATGGTGGAAGGCGGGGACACCAACGTGTACGAAGTCATGGACCTCATGCCGGAGACGACTTACTCCTTCAGTGTGGCTGCAGTGACCCTTAATGGTGTGTTGCCATATGTGATGCCAGCTGTCATGGCTACATTACCAGATGAAACAGGTAAAAATCTTTTTCACTTGTTGGATCTCCTCAGGAAGTGATCTTTAAAATGTTTTTCCAAATCAATAAATGGTTTAAATTGCTTGTGAATCCCTTAAAAATTAATGCAGCGACAGACATCACTTTTTTGTTCTTTATCTGTCAACCTGTTTTATCCAGCTCAGCCATCCAACTGGAATGCACCATCTGTCTTTTGTGAGTGCTGGTGTTTGCAATATGTGTATACTCACAAACTTACAAAGATAGAGACCTAATCTCCAGGAGCCACAGTGTTGTCTGTTGTATTTCTTTTACATATTTTTTGTAATTTTTCTGTTGGTATTCACCGAGTGTCATACATGATAGCAATGTCAAGCGCAGTAGCCATGTTTTTAGATAATGAATGATGGTGTTTGGAAATGAACAGTGTATGCAAAAGATGCTGGTTGAATTTTAAAAGTTTTTACAGTGCAGCATTTTGCCCATCCCAACTAGGATGGATGACTTATTTGCATACATGAACAACATACATATTTGCATTCAAATCTGCATATGTGCATACACATTTGCATACATAAATTCATACATATTTGCATACATATTTGTACTCATAAATTGGAATGATCAATGGTTGGGATAAAGAATGACTGGAATTATTGGATGAGTTTGCGGCTAGATATCGAACTTGAAAAATTATGCTGATTGATACTTGTGAGTTCAAGATTTTATGAAGGAGGGAATTGTGGGTATTATCGGGTCAGGATTTCTGGTCCAAGGAGTGAGAAAATTGTTAGGGGTAGAAGTGTGAAATTGTATTTCTCCTCATGAACAGCGCTGGACTTCTAATTTGTCTTTTCTCCTTCAGCCAATCTCTGCCCACAAGGTTACCGCAAGCAGTATAACGATGGATGCTACAAGATTGGTGCTACCATGTTGTCTTGGTTCGATGCCAGAGCTGACTGCCAGTCTACTCCAAACTCAGACCTGATCATCATCGAAGATGCAGCGGAGGATGCTTACTGGAGGAACATCGGATTTGGTGCAGATTGGTGGATCGGTGAGTAATGAGATGGGGTACTAATCTCTTTGACCTCTGTCTCTCTTTGAAGTCTCCCGAGATTCTCTATTTTTTTTTTTTTCGCAAACTCAAATTTGAGTCAGGAAAGAAAGTATTGTAGACACTTTTTTTGAAGAACAATCATGTGCAAGTTTAAAATTCTAGTCAGGAGACTCGAACCACATGTCCCTTTGTGAGCGTGGACATCACTCATCATCTGTGATCTCTTTATAGATATGTCTGTCTGTTATAAGTTGTATCAAGGCATGTCGTAGATCTCACCTATGTCACCGATTTAAACTTCTCAGGCCTCTACGACATCGGCTCGGAGGGCGACTTCCAGTGGATCGACTGTTCCCGACCGATGTCCTTTGACAACTGGGGACCAGAACAGCCGGATAACTACGGCGGTGATGAAGACTGCGTCCTGATCTCTTCCGATTGGTTCTGGAACGATTGGAACTGCAACGATCGAGTCATGTACCTGTGTGAAATCAATGAGAATGGTGAGTGTTGAAACTACAGACATCAAGAAGTAATGCTCACGTCGGCGATCGTCCCACGCTGGATTGATCAAATCTTTTTGAAAATTTTTTTTTTAAATGGACAGCATGTTGGCGTAATCGACAGGAACAGCAAATGTGATTGACTAGTCACTACACTGTGACCATTGAATGAAAATTATTGAGCAATGTAATTGAGGTATCTATTATTTTTACAGTGCTAATCAGTTGCAGTGAATTTTTGATTGGTGTTCTTATTTGCAGATTTGTGTACTTACGTTGTTGATTGATAAACTGTGTACATTGTTGATTTCTACACAATGTTTTCTACAAGTTGATTTCTACACTTTGTTGATAGAGGTACAAAAATTTCATCATCTTGGTGGTACACTGTGTGCATTGTTGATTTGTATAATCTACACATTGTTGATTGAGGTACTACATTCGTGGTCTTTGTGGTTTAGTGCATGCCTTGTTGATTGGTAATATCGACACATTGTTGATTTATGTACTAATCCATCATCTAGGTGATATACTGTACACATTGTTGATTTGTATCATCTACACATTGTTGACTGAGGTACTACATTCATTGTCTTGGTTGCATACTGTATGCCTTGTTGATTGGTAATATCTACACACTGTCAATTGAGGTACTGTACTCATCTTTGTGGTGGTCTTACTGTACACATTGTTGATTTGTTGTATCTGCACTTTGTTGATCAAGGTGCTATACTCATCTTCTTGATCGTAAACGTGTACATAGGATAGTTAAAGAAATCCCTGATGTGGCGGTGAGCACCAAATCCATAGTTTTGTTCTCTGAGGTTCCACATTCATGTCTTGAAACATATATACATCACACCTTACATACCTGACAAAGTTAAGCTTATGGCTAGAGCAATCAGAACAGGTCTGGATGTTAATAACTTGTCAAAATGCTTAATGTCACATAGTGGGCTGGCTATTGGTAGCAGACAAAATATGAATACAAAATGTAATTACTCGTGGTCCGATTTATTGTGCATAAATAGCAAATGACTAGACCACAAGGTGATGCAAGATTGGGTGGAAATTTCCAAGGAAAATATTTGAAAATTCATGGAAGTACATTAAAAAATTTAGCTTCAAAATATTTAAAAAACAAAAGAGGTTGCACCGTTTGTCATCTCACTATATTCTACATGCAAACAAATTGCAAAATGGATGGGGGGTAAAGTGCATGAGGGGCAAGAATACCCCCCCTCTTAGAACCCATCCCCAGGATGGACATTCACACTTATTTATTACAAAGCGCTACAACTGCCTCTCAGAATCCTCTCCCTAGAATCCTAGATATCAAAATGGTGGATAGAATACTGCTTGTTATCTTTTAGTTACTTGTCAATAGAAAGAATTGTTTGACCATTGTACATGTAAAGGCTGGACCTGCTGATTTAAAGTGAGGTTTAAGCTGGAGAATATGAGTGGAAAATTTGTCATACTTTGCCACTGCAAGTCAATTATGTTATAGCCACTACAATAAAAACATTGTGTAACTCCCATTATTGCATGCATGAATATTCATATCCATTGCCATTTGTCTGACCTTGTTTGATTTCAAGTAACAGAGATTGGGGGCCAGGCTTTTCGTAGACAGTCTGAATTTTGTAGGGCCAACAAAAATGTGGAGACAATTGTCATATTCAAATATCTGAAAGATGAATACTTATTGCTCTTTCAGAATTTGTGACAGGTGACCTTTTCCCCTACTTTCTCTTCTCTGAATTATTGACAAAAAACAAATATTGCCAGCACTACTCATATTCCAGCTTTTAATTTTCCTTTTCTTTCTTTTAGAAGACTGAGTCTGTCTAGTCTTGAATTGGTCTTTCATTTTTTTTTATTTTCTTTGCCCTCCACAGCTGCTGTCAATCCTGTTGACGTGAACCCCACTTCTTTCTCTGTCTCTGTGGTCTCTTACTCCTCCGCTAGAATATCCTGGCAGCTCGGAGCCAAGATCTGCGATGTTCTTGGTTATAACATCAGGTACAGGGTCACGGGTACCCTGCTATGGACCGAGATATTCGTAGACGGAGGTGACACCAGTCAGTATGTATTGGAAGGTCTCCGTCCCTTGACCAGTTATGACGTTGGCATCAGCGCCCGATCGTGGACCTCTGGCGACCTTGATTACCTCTCCTCACAATCGTTTTCACTTCCAGCCTATGATGGTAAATTTCTTAAAGGGGCTAGCCACTGAAGAAAACTAATATTTGAAAAAAAAAATTAGGAATATTTTTTCTAGTTTTATTGATAAAACCAAATATCAATAGCATGTTCCATTTGCAAGTTATGAATTTTTCAAGAAATACATATTTCACAGGGATTCATCGCATTGTATTAAAAAATTTATGATGTCACGCAGACACAGCTACTTGCACTCTTCCTTATTTCTGTGTGACGTTTGCTGTCCTAAAAGAAATTATGCCATCATTTGAGATGTGTGAACTTAATTCCCACAATGTACCAAGGTTCATCTACATTATACCCAATCAAAATATCTCCGAAGTCAAATTTCAAGTCTAAAAGCACACTTCAATTTCAAAGAACAGCAAAGAAGTCGAAATAATTCGCCGCTGTCGCACGACGTGTTCGTAACCTTGAGACGATGGGAAATCCTGTTTTGACCATCGAACGCTGTCTTCAAACAGTAGTATCTTGAATTACAAGGAGCAAAATATTGGCAAGGATTCAAAATGCCTAACAGTGAAAAATTATCCTCTTTCATGCAAGAACCACTTCAAGTTGTCATAAAAATATTTCTCCGAAGGATGTTCTCGAGAAGGAATGTTCAGTGGTCACGGTTCCTCGGTGCACTGCTCCCCCCTGTGATAGTAACCGATTCTTTACTTCATGAATATTTATAAATCACATTCTGCTTATTCAAATTTTACCTTCTTGTTCAACAAGGAGGTAAAACGTTTCTCCGTTTTTTTTTTTAACATCTGTATGTCTGTTTATAATTTTTGCTCGCACCTTACTGCACATTTTACAAACAAGACATTCTTAGTAAGATAACCCTACATCATTGTGTAGTTTACTTTAGTTCATCACATCATTTTACCCCCACCCCCAGCAACAGATAACATGTGGCCTCAGATGGTTCAGTCGTGGAATTGTTTGTATTTTCAGTGATAGAAACAGGTCTTTCATACCTTGCAAGTCTTTCTGATGTTTCTTTTTTCATCTCTCTACCTTTAAAGAACCTGGATGTGACGGTAACCCAGAGACCATACCTCATGGAGTCGGTAACTTGAGTTCTCCGTTGTCTCCTGACCAATACCCACCCAACGTCGAGTGTGTCTACATCCTTGACTTTGATGAGGGTTCTCGAATTGAATTTCAGTTCTTCTTGTGGATTCTAACAGACTCCAAAGACTATGTTGAAATAACTGAATTGAACCCGGAATTCGCAGATGTCCCACCAAAGGTATGATAGCACCTGTTTTCCATTTTTTAGCTCTCACGTTACCAGCTTTTGTTCTTTATGAGATTAAAATGTTTATATAACCTCAAAAAGTTTTTTTTTTCTCTTGCATTTCATATTGTATGGAGAGGGTTTAGTCAAATCACCTCATTACCGTGTAGACAATGATCATGTGCAACAGTCTGAAAACAAGAAAGATATTTTGTCAAAGTATATTTGATCTAAAAAACACCAGCCAAGAGTGGTTACTATGACAACTGTTTACCTTATGGTCCCACTTGAAAGTTTCATTTCCATTTGGTATTTTCTGTCCTTTTGTCTTTTGTATGTAGCTGTTATTGTTCTTTTCCTAAAGCATTACCACGATTATTAACATTTTTTGTTTCTTTTTCAAATTTTCTGTCACATTC